>PQVD01000151.1:0-41720 GCA_003012265.1 Setaria equina
TTTTTTTTGGTTATTATGAGTAGGAAAGGGTAGAATGTTTTTTTTTTTTTTTTTTGAATACTAAACTTGATTTCATAGCGAAAATATTAAATTGCAAAGTTGCACTGCAATATAATTATTTAATCAAAGAAAAATCACTTATGTGAAAAATTTTTCTAAACATTTCTTATATCAAAAAGACTGGGTACTAAATTTCTATATAGCTGTAACTGGTGTTGAAAGAAAAGTTGGAAAGAAACTTTTTGCACAAGTGATTTTACTCTGATTAAAGTTATGATTTACTTTATACGATTTAACAATTATATCAGTTTTGTTTAATCATTGCAGATGTCATCGAATAATGGTCATGAAGCAGAATTAAGACTAATCTCTGAAGATATTAATAAGCCACCCAGTAGAAAAAGTAACTTTTTGTATCGATTAAAGAAAGTTTAAGCAGAGTGTTATGGATATTTATTCTAGAAGATTATTAGAAGCTTATGGATTTTCCATTAAAAAATCCTTTTTTTTGCCTGGCTAGATTAAATAAGAGCATTTTCTTTAGTGTTATGAGATTGTACTATTAAAAATCAGAATATTATTTGCTAAGCTTTATCTTATGGTGGTATGCCTGAGTGAAAGATTTTTTCACCATGCATTTGATTTTCCTACATTTTGTAAATTTCTCGGTAACTTTACAGTTGCAACACTATCACAAAATATATGAATTTTTTTGTGGTTTACCAAATAGCTGTTTGCCAGCTTGCTTATGTTCTTCAGTCTTTTAGTTTTGTTAAAATCCAAACTTTTCCAGCTCCCAGCCTTACGTTTGTGTTTCTTCTTTTTAGCTATGGGAATGAAAAGTCCAAAAAGTAATGGTGAACAAAAAACAAATCCCGGAGGACAAATTAAAAGGTGGATTAATAAAACATTGATCATATCTTTTCATTCTTTTGAGTGTCCTTTGTTCAACAAATAGTATTTATGATAAAAATTAGAAATAGTTGGTCATTTGTAACACAGGCGTTCCCTCAACATTAGTGATTAATTCGAAATCATATGTAAGGCTTTTATTATGCTACATTCTGACAATGGGTAGGAAAATTTGCTGGAATAACTACTAAAAAAGAAAATAAACATGGCATTATATATGACCAGGTAGGAAAAATTCAGAATGGTGAGTTGATTTGTAGTTGAAAAGAGCTGAAAAGCACGGTATAAATTGAACAAGATTAAAGATTAAATTGATTACAACATGAGGAATGTGAAATAATTACTTTTTGTTGCAATTACTTGTCAGCAATACTGCTCGTATTGTGAAGTATGGCACTTCCATTCTCACTTATAATGTTAACTGCGTTCACTTTAAGGAAGGAGAAAAAGATTCCAGAAGAATCAGTTTCAGTTTCAAAACAGAAAAATCATGCAAGAACAAGAATTAGATATTCGCCAGTTCGAAAACGACACATGTAAGCCAATGCTTATCCACCAATTGGATTTAGTTTAAAAAAAAAAAGTACGCATAAAGAAAATTATCGTAACAATAAGTATGATTCAGGAGTTGATTTCATTCTCCTGTTTGTTGTCTAATTATGATTACTGTGATATTCAGAAATACTGAAGAAGATGCTGAATTGGCTTATATCGGCAGTACAGCAGCTGCAGAGGTTGTTGCTTCAATTAGTGATCCTGAAAGGTGAGCTATTTCTGCATATGTTTTTTAAAATTAAAGAACTAGCAAGAATATGCTTTGAATCAGTTAATTTGAATTTTCGATTTTGGTAAATATTTAGGGGGAAATGAAACGAATATCATTATATCACAACATTTATCAGTTCAGATGTCTGGATGCTGCAAAAAAACGAAGAAAGGATCGGATAAAGGTAGAGAAGGATTCTAGGAAAATGGATAAAGGCATTAGGAGACGGAAAAAAGAAAATTCGACGGAAGGAATTCAAAATAGAAATGAGGAAGATGTGGTCAAGGTATTTGAATTCATACTGGTTTCAGCAATCCTTTAAATAAGAATTTGAGTTCACTTTTTTTTGCGATGACATTTCTGTTTTACTTTTGGAACTATTTTAAAATTTGACTACCGATTATTTAATTAGAATTTTCCATATTCATCCTCAGATAATTATTAGAGGCGAAAACAGATATCTTCTAATTGTTCCTCTTTTCCAATATGTTTTTTATAACTGTCAAAAATTACATATTGCCTTGATTTCCAAAGATCATTTGTTATTTATTCTAGCGATATTTCTACTGATAATGTTAGCGCAGTTGTTTGTGTTATATTTAAAGCCACGTGGCATTCGAACTGATCCTTCCAGCTATTTCAGGAAGGTCACAAACGACAGTGTAAGCATTCATTTTTATTATGTACATCACGCAGTGAGTCGAATCCGATCGAATTAACTAGACTGGAGAAAAATTCAAACAAACTAAAATTGGTTTGTTGCTTATCTATTGTTTGACTCTTCAGATTCCCATATTTGTATTATCGTGACCTATTTTCCCATTTTTATTTTGTTTACCATTAATTTAAATTTCATTTTTGTGTATTATGGATTTGGGGTTTTCCTTTTCCTCCCTTTGAATATGGAATTTTGTCTACCTCACTGACAGCCAATAATTGACCTGGCTAATATATGGAAAGAAATGAACACTTTGGTGATTTTTCACTGCACGAATGCAGAAGAAAAGGAATGAATTGGTAGTAAGACCATCCTCACCAATATATCATCTATGTTTTCGTTTTAGTTTTATATGTTTTGAAGTGATAAGGAATCGTTATATGTTGTGATTTTTCAGTTGGAAGTTAAAGAAAACGAATCAACTGAAAAAGACATAGCAGTCGAGAATTTACCAAAAGATGCAGTTGGAGAAGAAGCAAAACTGGTAAGATTTGAAAAGATGATTTTTCCCAAATTGTTCATTTATTGATAGTTTGGAAATTAAGGCAGGCTGCAAATACAATACTGGTTTATTTTGAGTTATATAAACAGTGCTAAAATAAAAGAATGCAAACTTTACATGCACTTATTGAACTTCAGGTGAATGAAAAGGAATTTACACGTAAACGAATTTCTGTAGCTGGGTTGAGTGATGAGGAGATGTTCAAAATGTTCAACTTGTGTAGATTTGTTATTCGGCTTGATAGGTTCGTTTTGTACTGTAAAATAATGCGCTTATGAGCAAGGATAAGAAAAATATATTTGTGCCAAAATAAGTACTTGTATTTAATTAGAATTTTCGGAAGTGCCATTAATTTCTGCTTCTTTTGAGTAATTATTCATGTTTCGTTTATTTAGGTTTAGAGCAGAAGACATTTCTCGACTTCGCGAAGAAATACGGAATGCTGAAAATGCGAACAAAAATAAGGAGATGAGAAATGGTTAGAAGCCAAATTTTATGACGTACTGCGAAATTCAAATGTAATATTTTTGGAAATTAACTCATGATGATGTTATCGGTTTATTTCAGATTCTTTATTAGAGCTGGAGCGATGGAATAAGCTACCTTACCCCGAACTTACCTGCCAGAAATCAAAGAAAAAAGGAAAATTGGAACAGTTATCAAGGCTTCTGGACAACTGTCATGTTTGTCATCGGTTGCTTAGTGAAACCACTGACACTTGGATGAATGTTTGTTTTTTTTTTCCCATCGATTACTGGTCCTAACCAAATTACATGAATTATATGATTACATTGACTTCCTTCTTTTTTTTTTTTTAATATGATCTTTCCATATAATTATATTGCAAGGATTTTAATTTTCTCGTTTTCATAAACAGTTATATGATGTCAAAATACAAACATTAAAAACATGGTAATATAAATAATAATGTAAGATGAGGTGATGTAGAAGTGCTTAAATATATCATCGAAGACCGGCATTGTGTATTTCAGATATTAGGCAAAAAATCTGTATACTGTTCCCTCGGTTGTATACAGAAGCAAGTTGAGCAAACAAAAGAGGTATGTTTCGATATATTTGTTAAATAGAACGAATCAATAATATTGATCAAGTAATTAACAAAATATAACTATTTGCCAATATTTATTTCTATCATTACAGTTTGCTTCGATGTGCAGTCTTCATCTATGAACAATAGTTCTTTTGCTAGCCTCACATGTTGTTACTAATATAAAAAAACACTTAGTTTTCGGAAAATTTGGCATTTCTTTTCGTGCTATTAATATGAGAAAAATAATGACGATCCATTTTTATAAATTCCTATTTCGACGTAAATATAATTAACCAAAATTAAGTTTAAGTTAATTTCCGATTCAACGGTTCCTCTGGTACTGTTGGACCCATGTGGAGCTGTGTTTAATGGACCTACTGCACCTACTTCTGATACACTCTATAGTTTTTTATGCTCTCACGCAGAATTTACACCCGTATTGCCACTCCCAGGAAATCCAGAGAAAAATATTGAGGAAAGTAAGCGTTACATTCCTTTCACACAGTTATTCGATTACTGATTAGTCACTTACCGCAGGGATTGTTATTTTGATCTTAAATTTTTTTTCAGGAAAATGTAATGCTAATATAACTAAATGCGATAATTCAAAGATGGAACTGCTTTCGAAAAATACTGATCAACGTCGCTTACAAGTGAAACGAGTAATCGCTGAAAAGTTATTAACAAGGTCTCTTTTTAATATTTTTGAATTTTAAACTTGTAGAAGAGTGTTATTTCGAAATAATGTAAATATATTCCAATATCGTTACCAATCTGTCAGTTCTTCGGACCTCATACTGATGAAGAAATCATGTCATCGCAGAATTCCTAGAAAGGCTCGAAGCTATGTTTGGTGTTTTTAAGTTTGTTCTTTGTTCTTTTCAGAGCACGGATGACACCAAATTTATTGTTTACATCAAGCGAATTGAAAATATTATCACAGAAAATTGAGGAAGAGTTGTTTAGGCATTGTAGTCAAACAATTTCTAGCAGATATCATTTGTGGTTCAAACGGTTCGTCGCGAATATAGCAGATGATTCGAACAAAGTTAACATTTTTTCCTTTTCATTTTTAACGAAATGTCATATTTATACAGCACACACCACACTTCCAAGCAGTCCTTGATCTGAACTGTTGCTCTAAATCTCTACATAGAGATATTGTAGAAACAGTTTTAAATTTAAGATAAAGATGAATTAATCTACAAAATAGAATGATGAGTGAGGATTTCAAAAATACCGCATAAGTGATGTAGTGGTCATGGGTGAAATCGTGTACTAAGTTCCTGTTAATATTATCATTTTGAAAGAAATTGTCTCCAGAATCGTTTTTTTAGGGCTTATATCTTCGGGTTATTGTGGGTGAAATATCGGTGCCGCGATTAGTATCCATAGATCCTAATGAACTTGGTTCACCATCACTATCATCGTTGTTTGAAATTTCAAAATCGAAAATGATAAAAAGTGGATTACCAGGGAAAAAAGATGGCGAAGTAGTGTCAAATGATGTGGCGCCGAATGAAGTTAACGTATTAACAAACGAAAATGTGAAAGGTAGGCATGACTGATTTTTCATAAATTTTATCAATTTATAATTCTTTGGCAGTATAAATGCTGGACGTAGAAAGTTAATTTATTTTCCGGTATTTCAGCGAGAGTTCTTGTCATTCTACGATAATTCTTATCAGTGCAATAAAAATATTAATGCATGTGAGATCACTAAATGAGTCATCTTTGAAGGATTGATCCAAAATTGTAGAGAAAATGGGGAAAGAATTTAATGAACTAATTAGCGTGCACCGTGAAAGTGCTGATATATGGTATATCAAAGCAATTTAGAAATTGAAAATCACGTCAATTGCAATAAAACGTAATGCAGTGAGATGTTCAGGCATCAAAGAGCTGGGTTACGGGTATGGCTCTAGAACTTTAAATGTTCTTGAATCACAGTGTGTGCTACATAAGTAACATGAAAAGAAATCGTATCATATTTTTGGCATAGTTCAAAAAAATATTGAAATCGTAACAAAGTGGAAGTTTTGCAATACCAGTAATTTGACTTTACTCTGAAAATATTGACTATAGAATCAAAATCTGGAAAACCTCCTAATTTCAAATCATGTGTTTTTTCTTCCACTGCTATCAGCATTTTTCTCGAACATATATCCAGTATGAGTTGTGTAGAAACACTGAAATATTGCTGTGCAGAAAGTCGTGTGGTAACTGTGGAAGAATCATGCAAAGAGGCTACAATTATCGACATGACTTAAACAGATACAATCTACTTAAATCTAATCTCTACCAAGGACATGAAATTTTAACTAAAAAGGATCCTGCTTGACCTGGTAGTCTCCAATTGCAATAAAAATTCTTTGCTAGTTTCATCGACAACATGAGAACACGCTATTTTCAATAATAGATATAATCTCAAGGTTATACATATTGAAAATTAACAGTTAAGCAGAGTTGGATGTCCTAAAATTTCGCTTAGTTCGCAATTTATACCTTGTTTTTGTATTTCAGTGTCGATAAAGCCATTAGAAAAGAAACAGTCAGATTTTAAGAAGACAAAAATTGCAGTAAGTTTAAACAGGATTATTTTTGTCGGGATTGTGTACTCACACAACCTTCCGTAAAACCATGTTCCTTTTTTTGATTTGAATAGCCTTCCTGATATTTTGGATTAAATTTTGGGAACTTTACTTCAATATTCAATGAGGTATTTTTCTGATAAAAAAGACCCCTTTCCCCCCTCCAAAGAAAAAAAGGAGTGAAATTTATAGAAATGAAATGCCTTCAAGTTCTCCAAAATATTTTGAAATTTCTTCCAGTTTCCAAAAGATAAGAAACTAGTGAACTGCATAGCTTACCGATATGTGTATTGTATGTATCAATCTTAAATAACCACGTTCGTGCACACTCATTTGCATGTTGTTGAGATAAGTAATGATCGTATATTCTAATTCAGCTATACCTTTCACAAATAATCGGATATCACAGTTTATGGGAAGCTGTCACCATTAAGATTTGAAATGTTCTAGTTAGCCTATTTGCTAATTTTATTTAAGTTCGAATCAGAGAACGAAGTCGACAGGATTTTGGGTCTTGAATCATCGAACACAACCGCATTACATCGGTTTCATCTTTTCGATTTCAATTGTGATATTTGTATTGGTAAAAAAAAGCGTGAATATCGGAGAAAGAAAGTGAAAGCTGAAGAAGGAACTCTGAGAAAAAAGGTTTATTTTCCCACAGTTGTCCATAAGTTTTCATAGATTCTGATTAAAATTTTAGTTTCATGGAAGCATTCAAAATTATCTTATCTCCCACAGTTCTTTATATTTATGTTTAAATTCTTACTAAGTTTATTCATTCTGGTCAAAATGTATACTGTTAAAATGACATGAAGATTGTAAATATCTATTGCAGGAAGAAGTTCCGGAAGGACATGGTCATTCAGAGATAACTTCATGTATCTCATCCAATGTCGCATTTGGAGAGGAATATAACGTCTACGATGGTGAGTGCAGTGGTCGTTTCGACGTTGTTAGTGACAATGATTTCAATGAAGGAAATTCGCAAAACTTTCAGCCGAAAGTGGATAAGCGGAACAGCAATGAATGTAGGTAACTGCGCTGAATTTCTTTAAGTATGAATAATTTTTGTAACATGATTATGATAGAATTGAGAATCAGAATTCATCTTTGCATGTTCTTCAGTTCCTTCATGTCTTAACTGATAGTATTTTTTAACATTTTAATCTGTCTGTGCCGGATTATTTGTAATTTTATGGATTTCTCTTGTTACTTGTATGGACTTGAAATGGATGGGTTAGAAATAGAAAAAGATCTGGCGTAATCCACTCAGAGAGTACTAGAATGTACAAATTTCGAATATAATTGATAGTTTCTTTTATATTTTGCTCATTACTTTTCTAAGCTCTGATGAAGCTACGAAACGGAAATGCAAGTAATTGCGATGAGCAAGAGTCGCTTTCTTTACTACATGACGAGCCATGGCCTCACGATTATCCACGTTTCAATGGAGAAAGATTGCTGAAAGATAGTTCATGTGAATTGAAATTCGAAAGTGAACAATGTTCTTCGTCTTCTCTGCCGTCACGGTTAACTGAAGATTCTGTTAGGCGGATAGCACAAAACTTACCGGCCTGGGCATCTGAATGGAATGCTAAAATGAAGGCTTGGAGTGATGTTACAAGAACAATGGATTTTCGGAACTGGATGAAACACAAGGTTGTTGAAGAAAAGACTGGAATTGAGGAAGGTTCTTCATCTGTTCTATGGGAACGGTTAGTTATTTTTAAATGTTTATTTTCAACTTTAGAAACACAACTTGTTATTTGATGTTATCATCGTTGTCAGCTACCACCGTTTAGATAAAATATTATGGATTTGCTGCGTAGAAGCCTATCAGTATAGAACTATACTTGTAGTCTGGAAGCTCATTAACATTTTATCTAATCATTATTTTTTTTTCAACCAAAGATTAATAAGTTTGTCTGAAAAAAATGCACATTAAGAGAGAAGCGATGTATTATTTGGAATGGTATAATAGTAATGTCACAGCTCTTGAAGTTCGAAACAACATTAACCACAATAAGCAACAAAAAAGCGTTTCTTTTGCGTCAGGACTTAAAACCAGTCATTAAAATAATTGGACGCATTAAACCAACCGTTGTTTTCGATTATTTGATTGATTTGCGCAAATCAAAGGCAATGGATGTGATTGTTCTTCAACTTGATAGACCAGGTAATTGTTCGCAGTATAAAAAAAGCGATTTTGCAAGTTAAAGATTTATTTGTAGTATACTGACTTTATTTTAGTTCATCCACAGATGCAGATGGAATATATGAAGTGTTTTGAGGACATGTCTGTCCGAGGACGATGTTATGTGATTGCATCAGAGCATATTATGATTAAAGATGCTTATCTTATAGCATTAGCGCAGAATGAACGACCACCAGGTGGGAATTAATCGGATAGCATGTCAAACTGATGTTCCTAAAATAGTGCTGTTAGAATTATTGTTTAAAAGATTGCTGTTTCATTTACAACTATCTCTGTATGATGTATTTTTAAAATTTCGTCATTACTATAGGTGTATCGTATCAGTGGCATTATTTAGCAGAGAATTTGCTATTGTAAAATGCTTCTAAATACAAAACAAAGCTCACTTTTCATGTTAATTTACGAAATTTTTAGCTGTTTTGTTACCATTTGATGGTCCAGGAATACCAAATATGCACCCACCGATGGTTATCTGTGTAGTTGTACGTTTCAAGAGTATGGAATCTGCATTAGCTGTACGAGCCACTGATGCGATTGCCTCATCGACAAGAAGCAGAGAATCGACATTTGCTCATTCTATACCTATTAATCAGCAACAAATGAACCATGTGAAAGCATCACTGGAGCTAAAGTCAAGGTCGTAAGTTCAATATCAATTGTCTTGAATTTTTGAAAGCTGCTGCTAGTTTTTTTTTGAATACCTTGAATTTTTTTTTTTTTTTTTATTTTTGAAACACTTTTGAATTGAATGGTACAGCATACTGAATACAGCAGATATTTCAAATTTCTGTGGAATGGTTGAGCAGTTTTATTTTTAAATTCCGCCACTTTTTTTATTTTTTTTAGAATATCAAATTATTAATCGCATTGTTGCTTTAGTGGATCTGTTCTGAAAAAATGCCATGAAAAAAATCGAACACTTTCAATAGTTCCGAAAGAAGAAGATTCAGGATTCGAATCAAATATCTATCCAAATGCTTCTATGTTTACTTTAAATTCAATTTCGGACCTTCTGCTTGCTATACAGTTGCACAAACAACCGTGTACGTTTCTGTTTTGTATCATACATTAGTATGTTTTATGCAATATTTTACAATATACTTGTGTCCTACAGCAGATTAAAATAAATATAGTTGTAGGAATGGAAATGTAAAGTAATTACTGCATATTTTGTTGTTTTGGAATCACTAAATCAAAAAAGAATTATGTAAATCACAATTTAAATTGATGAATTTCACGCTAGTTATGTTGAAAACAATTGCTCATTTCTCATTGTCTTGAATATCTGGTTGTAATTACTGGACTAGCACTTTTTTTTCGGCGAAAATGTCGTGTATTTATTCAGAAAAAGAAAAGACATTAAATAGATATTTTCAGCACAGATTGCTAGACTTGTCGACGAATACAAGCATAGAAATGTATTAACATTAGAGGAAGAGGAAATAATTGAAAAAACGATACAGCAAAAGGTGAACTTAGAGGAAAGAAAAGGGACTGATGAAAGGTAATGTCCAGGTTTAGTTGTTTCTCAATTATAATTGTTTTAGTACGGAGATTTCCTGTGCATAAGAAATTTCTGATTCCGTAGTGGATAAAAATTTCTGAAGAAGCTGCTCATTTTATATTTCGAAATTTTTAGTTTTCATTTCTCAGAAAGTACTTTCATTTAAATTATCAAGTTTTATTTCATTTTTCGATGAGGATTACACTACTACAAAAGATACTGCAAATGTTAGTTGTTGTGTCTAACTGGTTGTTTTCTATCCTTAATTGAATTTTATTTGCATAGCCGTCCTCATTGTTCTATTATTCTGTATGATCAAATTTAATGCTTCCAGTATTTCAAAAACTCATGGCACAGAATTTGACAGTAAATTTGATGAAAGACAAGGAAGGGCTATTGAAAATGCTCCAAATGAAAGCGATTTTCTTGAAAATGACAAAACTGTCAAAAATGAACAGGTAGGATGTTTTGAATGAAGTTTAAGAGTTAAAGACTTTCCATTTATTTACTTTTATTCAAATAAAGAAGGCTATTGGTTATATTATTCAACGGGCTACTTACAAGTAAACTTTACTTCTTTATCATATATAGTTTTGGAAAGTTCCTGATGATTTTGACGGACATGTTTTTTTGATGTTGATAGAAGTGGAATAAATTGACAAATTTTGGTCTCGAAAGTACGGTAGGTTTAGTTTTAAATCCTGTTTTGCAAGTTTCTCTATTTCATATTATATTTTTTAACATTAAAACTTTCAGAATCTACGAAGAGAGTCTTTCAAACCACCGATACAACCTTCTTTCATACCTCAAAGGCAATGTTCAACTTGTCCAGTGACATCCCAGCCAGTCCATTTAATTTCTTCCTCATCTTGTTCATTACCATCACCTTTACAACCTCATTACATCCCACTAAATATTTCCACATTTCCTTTTTCATTTCCTGCACCAGCTACCTTGAATTCTAGTGTTCCTACAGCTTCACATATTGGACATGATAGTTATGCAGAAATGAATATGGATGTTTCAGATGAGGAAGCACCAGTGCCTTTCAAAGTAATTCCATTATTATTATACTTCTTTAAACTCAAATGGCAATATTATCAAAACTGATAGAATCTGTTGTTCGTTGTTATCCTCCAGGTATACGTTCTAGTTACTGAGGTTACCGCTGAGTTCAGTACTGATCTATATATCACTGAGGAATGGTAAAGATAATTTCAGCCCATATTTATAAATTCTTTGCGTGCATTGTGTTAGATAACTCTCTATTGTTTTCTAAAAACTTCATTGCATGTGATAACAAAACTAATTTTCAATTGCTTGTTTCAGCCCTTGCCTTTCCTGCGAAATCCAGCTCCACCATCAAGTTCCAGCCAATCCTGTCCATTACAGGTAACCAATGGTAGGTTTCTTTGTGTTTTTCAATCCCGTCAGTTTCATTTATTTCTAGTATCTCAATTCTCTTTTGAATTGAAATCTTGATATATTTTGAAAGATGTCGATCATTTAAATCAAATCTATATCATGGGATTAATAAATTATTCAGAAGCTCTAATTAATTCTTGATATCATTCAGGAGCGCCAGTTCCATCACAACTAGCATCACTTCCTTCTGCGGTAACATCGCCGCTGCGATATTCCTACTTGCCAGAAATGTCATCATTTAGATCTTTGTCTTCATCAGTATTTGGGGCCTCTACATTGGCCGCAGTCCCTAAATATTATTCATCGTCTGGTGCTTTTATTCCAGCTGAACCTCCTCAAGATAAAGCTTATTCAAATGTTTGTATTTATTAATTTACATGTTTTAAATGTAGCAGTGAACTGTTTCCATTGCGATCGTATTTGGTTTTCCCTTTTTTCATTTGGCTACTTTCTTTTATTATTTTCAAAAAACATTTCCTAACTGAAGTAGTTGTAGTTCATGCAGTGCACAAATTTAATTTTAAGAGTATTACTGAAGAAAAAGGCTTGACAACCAATGTGAAGGAGACGTCGGCACACTTGAGCTTTGAAAGAATCTCTGATGAAACAAAAGTATGCCCTTTTTTTATTTCTGTTACTTTTTTATAGGGTTAAGTTCTTTTTTGTTTCTTTTTTCTTGAGCTGTCAAATGTAAAGAGTATAGACATGATTGCCAGTGTTCCTAAAACTGTGGAATTCGTATATGGACGATCAACAGAATATCAGTCTCACATATTGTACCTAGCGATATAAAAATTATCAGCTTAGCATGATAACGGGCGGTAACATGATGATATTAATAAATAGCACAATGCTTCAGTAACATCAGCATTGCTAAAATGATTCTACTAATTGATAAATTTTTTTTTTTTTTTTGAAATTAAACTCCTTCCATGTGCCCTTCTAAATACACTATAAATCTTCGTACTCCATAAAATAGTATTCGAGTTGTTTATGTTGCAGATTAAAAATCTGGACCATTCTCACCAAGTCCGAGAAAATAATGGTAAAGGAAATTTCTCCTCACATATATCTTTATCTGAATCAAACCTTCGTAGCAATCAAAAAATATCTTCATATGCTTGTAGGTAAGATTTTGAAGTAAGTTGATCATAAAAAATTCAGATTAATGTTATGCCTGCACAGCTACTAGATATTTCAATTACCCAGCAGAAAGAAAAACTTACAATTATTCGAAAATTAGAAATAGTTGGTCAAAGGATACTGGTCCATTTTTCCGTTTGAATTTGATCAACTAATTTCTTTTATTCTGTTCTGGGTTTCTTTCATATTTCCCAAACCAATTTCTTCTTTTATTTTGTCTTTTCCCCATCGTTATCAATGTTGCCTTCAAAACTCGCACATTTTGAGGAAGCTGTGCTTGCTTTTAGAAAAAATAGCAAAGTCATAATGCTTGTTCATATCTTTTCGGACTCTTTTACCATACAGAATAATTGTAATGTTGACCACAGAGATTGGAAATCACGACGTGATATGAATAATTCGGCGGAAACCCTGCGGCATGAAGTGAAAGGTTCGTTGAAGCTGTCTTTGAATCAAAGTAAACGATTTTTTATTAGTCGTAATTCACGGGACTGCTCAGAACAAAACAGCAATTTTGGTTTCTGCATGCAGCATTGTTCTTCTGGTTTTTTTATTTTTATTTTTTTTTTCTTTTTTTTTTTAGGACATTTAATTCTACCACTCTGTCTAAATTGTGCATAAATAATTTATATGTAGATAGTTTATTTCTATTAGTCGCTAAAGTGGCATTTATCAATTCAAGGATTGGATTAATAACTCATTATTTAGTGGTAGAAAATGTGGAAGGATGGTGTAATACGTTAAAACGTGCAGATAGATGGGATGGTAGTTTCACTGATTCTTACAAGCGTTCAAATCATTATGTTGGCAAACGAAATCGGCTAGCACAGCGAACGAATGCGGAGGACATGCGATTATCACATGCGTCTTCTAAAAATAGGTTATTCTTTGAAATGCAAATCAAAGGAAGGTTATTAGAAAATCTTTTTAAGATTTCCAGTCTTTCGGGAATTGTGGATTTGATTTAGTGGTTAAGAAATAGTTTCACGTAGTTTGAGTCTTTCAGTTCCTTAACGTAATTTTCTTAAATCGGTTTCTGCAGTAAATAGATAATCTGTTGCTTCAGGTTGTTTCGGCAGTCTTCTCGAAAAGCGATGCATACATCAGGTCCACTTTTTAATCAACCTGTAGCTCTAATTCCAGTTTCTTTAAGTTTTTCTATGTAGATCTCGGTCTTTTAGAGTTTTCAGAGCAATGTCTTCGCTGATTATTTTGTGTAGTTCTTCTTTATGTACTGTATTGTAATACTGGATAGATGGAAATGCTTGTAATATTTGAATTTCTTTTTATTGCAGATAATCGACGAAGTGACGGATATGGGTCGATTTTTTGCAAGAATTACTAACATCAACGGTTGATAAATCAATTGTAATTACTTCTGAAGTAGCGTAATGGTATTATAAGCTTTTAGATTAAGAAAATCTTTTTAATATAAATTGAATATCTTATTAGAAGACATAATGAGATAGATTTCCTTGACTTTCTATTTTTTTATTTTACTCTAATATTTTTCAATTCTAATCCTATTTTAGTTGCATTAACTTTTTGCTGTGCATATCAAGACTTGAATCAATAATATTGCAATCATTAAGTCTTGTGTAGCATGTTAGCACGTGCAGGCTTGATTCAAGACTTTGAAGTTATTCATCCTTATCTGAAAATTCTGAAGCCGGTATTCATTTGAATTCGTGTAATAAGTAAGATGCTGCTATACTCTTAGATTGTTTCATACTGTTTAAATTTCATTTTACTTTGGTTCAGTTAAAAGAAGAGTTAATACGTGGTGTTTATGTTAAGAAAAAATGGATAGTTCAGTAGCATTCATCTCATCGATTTTTCAAATTATTTGTTGATGAATTATATCAATAGACCTTTTGTATCGCTTGTTATTGCCAATGATGTAAATGCAAAAAATACACTACTCATTTTGAATTATGATTCCTTCAGGATTAAAGCATTCCCAACTATTTTATGATTAGTCATGATAAAACACATCATTTTACATTTTTCCTGTGTTGAAGGAAGTCATCCATAATGTAACTTTTATATGAATTGCTTAATATTTTGCTTGTGCAAGAATTAGAAGTGGAAATTTACAGGAGCCTGGCCGAAGCTCTCGTTAACTGTTCTGAGTTTCTTTTTTTTTATTTTATGTTATGAGATTAATTGTTAAACGAGCCCTTTTGGATAATTTCATCTTTCTCTCCCTTTTTCGATTCATTTAGATAATAGCAAGAATAAGCATACTTGGCAAAGAATGAAGTAACTTTTCCAGTTTAGGTAGCACTGTTTCTCGAGTCCTGGATTAGTACTGATGTTAAATTGCAAATTTCGAATCTTACAGAAAATTAGGTAAAAATCAACTGGTAATTTCATTCTGTCGATGATTTATTACCTTTCTGTTTTAATTTATTTACCAAACATATGAAATATTCTCATCACTGATTGTCAACCATTTTATCTATTGTATAAAAAAAAACCTAACTGCAATCACTGCTAATATTATTTCTCATAAATCTTAACTATTTCTGTGCATCTTATTATAAAGATAAGCAGCATCATAAAGATGATGATGATGATAGATCCGATGTTCTTTACATATAGGAATTTAACTCTTTTAAGGAAAAAAAAAAATGTCAACCAACCATCATAAATCAATGTTTTGCCTTTGATTTGATAACTTTGCAGATTAGTTACTGTGAGATTAAATATTCAAACATCATAATGATAAAGGAAAAATGGAAGGTAAAAGCATTAAAACAATCCACAATATCTGACTAACTGATAACACAAGAGAAATTGCAAATTGATATTTAATATTCAAAACTAAACATGCTCCATCCAGTAAATTGAAATTCATTCTTATTTCTTTCATGAAAATTTTGTTAAACAAAAAAAGAAAAAAAGATATCTGTAGAAAATGAAATAATTTAATCAATTAGGACTTTGAAAAATAAACAATCTGCTTAATCGATTTTATATGCTTTTGTAAGGATTTAAAAGACACATTGTCATTCCAATTATTCTAATGTTTCTTTAGCATATCACCAATTAAGCATCATCTGATCATACCTAAAACTGCCTTATTTCAAACGACAGACAACAAAGTAAGAAAGAGAAAAAAAAGAAGAAATCTTTGGAGTTTTAATTTTACTTTTATCATATGTGAAAAAAAACGATTTGATTACAGCAAAATTTTCCTTCCATCTTTTCATGTATAGCATAACAATATCGAGAGCAAAGCAAGCATACGGAAGTACTGGATAAATTGATTACTTCCATATGATTGATAATGCTTTTAGGTTGTAGGAACAAAAACTTTAAACGTATTTCACGTCAGTTTAAAATTTCACTCTCACACTTAGCAGCCGGTATTCACATTATTTCATTGGTATTGGTCTTGGAACGATTATCATATTGCGGTAGACATTGCCAAACTGTCAGCAGAGAACCTAGCTGGTTTGCTATCATTTATTGAAGGTGGATTTATCAAGTCGGAATTCGGTCGGGGGTCTACTTTTGTTTGTTTTAGGCCGATTAGATTTAAATTGATTCATTTTGCAAGGGAATAGACTGAATATTAGGGTATGCATCTTGTAGGATGTGTGGATTGCATGTTAGATTTGCATTTTTCTAGAAGAATTACATGTTACAGGTTAGAATTTTACAGGAAAAACAGATTTTTAATCAGCAAAAAAAAAAAAAAAACATTACATAGAGTTAAAGTATTTGAGAAAGTTCGTATGCTTTAGATGGAGTGCAAATATTGCTGCTACATAGGATATTCATGAAAGAAATGGATCTGTCTAGTATCCGGATATTATTCATTTTCTGATAATTATGTCATGTTCCATTTGCATTGTAAAGAATTATTTCAATTTCATTTTTATTCTACATCATTTAATTCAATTTTTAAGGATTCATTATTGGTGTGGATATGGAAGTAGTTTACATACGGCATGCATTAGCAAGAGCAATCGCTTCACGAAATCGTTTAACATTACTGACGAGAAACACGAGACATGCTACAGGTTATTATCTATTTACATTTTAGCATTTATATCATTCTTTCATTATTTATTCTCTTTTATTTAGAAGCAGTGTTCTTGACTTTCTTGAAATATTCAGCTCTGTTTCGATACTATTTATCTTTTTTAATGCACGTGTGAACTATTAAGAATTATTTTTCTTTTATATATTGGGGAGACAAATGGTAATCTAGAAGCAAGCCAAATTTTCATGCAGAAGCGAATTCTTAGTTTAGAAGGCATAGTACAAACAACAGAAAAATTAGCTTCAGGTTTTTCAGAAGTTAAAAAAAGCAATTTCAGCTTCAACAAAAGTGGAAAAGTCAAGAAGTGGTGAAGGGACTCCTTTAGTTGAAGAAAAGAAGGAAAAGGCAACGATGGAAACCTCCTCCCAAAAGGGTGAAAAAATAGAGCCTCCTGTCGAATCATCTGTTGACAAAGAAAATGCACACTTGCCGTTGGAACCGGGAAAACCATCGCCTCTACCACACTGTGATGGCGAAAAACTAGTTTCGGAACGGATTCTGCGATTAGCAAACGAAATAGTGAATTTAACTATTTTTGAAGTCGCGGATTTGAATAATATATTGAAAAAAAAATTGAATTTGCCAGATACACCAGTGTTTGCTCAAAGTTTTGCTACCTCAGGAGCTTCCCCTGTTCCAGGTAAAAATTTTAATCATAAAGTTTCCAGTCTTCAAATAAAAAGTTCATAGTAAAAAAGCGTCCAGTATTTCACGAAAATGTTTTCCTGTCTTTGTGTTTCCTTCGTCTTTACTAACTAACTTTTTTACCCCTTTGAGAAGAACAAACGGAGAAGCCGCAAGTGTCCCAGAAAACATTTTTCTCAGTGAAGTTGACGAAGGTGGATGACTCGAAGAAAATTCCGCTGATCAAGGAAATCCGCGCAACAGTGGAAGGTTTCAATTTGGTCCAGGCAAAGAAATTTGTGGAAACATTGCCTGCTACAGTGAAAGAAGATTTGAGTAAAAATGAAGCTGAAGAACTGAAAGCAAAACTTGAAAAACTAGGTGCTGTGTGTGAAATCGTCTAACTTTCTTGCTGCCTTATTCTAGCGGTTATCTGAACTCGAGTTAAGTTTTAATACATACTGGAATGTGGTTTTCTCTGTGATTTCGCGATATGATTTATTGTTAAATTTAGTTAAGCTTAACTCTTTCTTTTGAGCTCTGTGTTTGTAGTCATTCATTTTTATCCATACTCGGAATTTAAGTTGCGATTGAGGAAATTACTGATTAAATAAGTAATCAATGAACATTTGGATTTCAGCATATGATCTAACTCGTTGACACTCCGTTATAGATTCTTGTTCCTTCTGAAATTGATTTCCAACCCGGATTGAGAATTCTTAAAATTCTAAATCTTAAGGGAAACAACAATCTTTTTCTTTTTTCTGCTGCTAGAAATTTAATTATTTTATTAACATAACGAGTTGAAACAGTTCCGACTTTATTTGTTCTCATTTTTCATTCAGTGTGTTTATGTCGATTACAGGCTGATGTTTTTTCTCCATATCCTGTGAATAGGATGAATGGATAGCAGCTTTATGCAAATTTCCCAACAGATTGTTGTATTTTTCATCATTGTTTTGCTGTTTGCAAAGTATTTCAACATATTGTAATTTGTAAAATAAAGTTGCTAGCTCTCGTACAATTTTATTCTTTATTTTTTCATTCAGAGATTTTACTGGCTTTCTGCCATATTTTAATCTATTTTTAATTCAAGAAGTGTATGCAATGATGGATTTATTGGATTTTGTTTATTATGAGATGAAATGTTCGCTAAACTAAAATTTCGAAAGTTTTAGGAAAGGAGACGTTAATTTCTTATTTGCTTATTAAGGGATTGGTGTTCTTCTTGAATTTTACATCAGATGGTTGTTGGAGTTTCGAATTTTCATTATTTTCTGTTTCGTGTCAACATATATATCGGCTTAATTTTGGTGTTTGTGGAAGATTAAGCGACTGCTTTAGTTTGCCCATTTTAGGAAAATTGATGAGTTGAAATGTACAAAACTCTTTGCTTCAGGAAACAAAAAAAGCTATTAGATGTCTTTGCCATGCATTCATTCTGAGTAAAAGATATCATTAATATGAGTGGTCAGGCTCCATCATTCATATCTTTTTGTCGCAATAGATTGATTTCTATTGTCATTTCATTTGAGAATTTTTTACTTTGTAACAGTCTTTGGAAGTCAAGTGTTGTTTCTTTCCATTTTTAACTTTTTCTGAATTTTGTCTGTATTTTGATGTATAGTACTTTACTGTAGAATCAGTGGAAGAGAAATTTCAAGTTTCTAAAGCAAAGGGTATTATAGATTCATTTCGACAAATGTTGTCTACTATTAAATTTTTTGTTTTTCCCATTTTTTTTCTCTTCCAATGGTACTGTAATCCAGTCAGGCGAAGATTGACTCATTAATTAATATGGTTGTAAAGATTAAAAAATAATTTTTGTAATCTGTCAAAGAAAAAACATTTCAATAGTTGCTTTTGCATCGAGTCGTGTATTTTCTTCGTTCCATAATGCTACAGAATAGGCTGTCATTCAGATTGTGAACTTTAACGTGATAGTTTTGGAATGTTCATTCGTGGACATTTTAAAACTCATGGAAGAAAAGCAGATGGTTTTTAATGTTTAAACATTTTGCAGCGTGGCAGTGTTGGAGTAAAAAGAGAGGCACAATGGCTCGTGGCCATCAAAAATTCCAGTCACAACAAAAAAACTTGAAGAAACAGGAAGAGTTGAAAAAATCAAAGGGAAGTGATCAGAAAGCTGCTGCTATAAAAGCACTTACACATAAATGCACCGTTTGTATGGTAAAGTTTTTCCCGATTATCTAAAAGTTTAGTTATTATTATCCGCAGACCTGGCTGGTATTTGTTGTAAATTGTTAGTAAAAATAGTATAAGATTTGTTTCAAATTAAATTAAATGGTCCTGTTTTTTGTAGCCATACCGATCTTGGAGTTCAGTGTAATATTTCGTTATGATCAATAAACTCTGGGATAGCCTTGGATTGTTTCCAGAACCTTGCTTAGGGAGGAATTTTTCATAGTTCGAAAGATCTTGATAATTCGTTTTAAAGCTCCATCGTAAAATATTCACCTCGGACAAATATAATATTTGAGATATATGGTTAGATGATCCCAGCAAAAAATTTTTACCTACTATAATTAAGTATTTTGACCTGGGGTACTGATTCTCAAGATTCTCAAAAATAAGTCAGGAGAGACAAGAAAAATTTGCTGAGACGGAAGATTTTTTCTTATGAGCAGACAATTTTTTATTTTTGAGATATTTGGTAAGCGCAGAAGCATGAGCCGATGAACAAAATATCTTAGACAACTGTTACAGGCCCTGATGCCGGATCCGAAAACCTACAAACAACATTTCGAATCAAAGCATCCGAAAGCTGCATTGCCACCAGAACTGGTCGCTGTTCAGGCATAAATGAACCAAATCAACAATAGCCGAATGAGCATATTATATTTATGATGTATCAAATATTACCTTTTTTTGTCCATATATTTCACTGGCCATTATCAACTTTTCTGTAATTTCTGCAACATTAATAGCGCAGTGTGCATATTTGTCTTTGCCTTTTATGAATATTCCTTCTCTTGTGTTCTAATTTTACTAATAGAGCGTTGTCACTCTTTTAAATGATGGGCAATGCAGTGTAGTGCTAAATTCAGAAGTGGGAAGGTTTTATTTGATAGCTGCAATCTTTTCGATAATTCATTTACTATGGTCAATTGCAGTTCTTGTTTTCTCCGGTCATCATTTCCTTTTAACTGTGTAGTATCTGATTGTGGATTCAAAAATATCAGTTGGAAGAATGAATAAATGAATTATATTTCCTTCCCGTTATGAAAATCATTATTTTGGTAATGAACCGAAATTTTATTTTCCATGAATTATTCAGTTCCATGCTCAATTTAAACTTTATCAGTTTGCACCATAATGCCTGTTAGGTTATGTGAATTAGCAGTAATTTTTCCCTTCTGCTTTTAGGTTCAGAAATTCATTACAAGGGAAACTACCATGACTGAATTGCAACTCAGTTGACGTCTTAATTGTAGAGAAGTTTAATATAGATCAGACCGGGATGTTGCCTAGTAAATGTGGCAAGTTTAATTAATTATTGTGGTTTTTATTATTATCTGAAGCTTGGATGCTTTGTAATGAAGTAAATAACCGCGAAATGAATGGTCTTCAGTTTCCTTATACAAAAAATACCAGAGCAGTTAATAATTAGTTTTCGTGAATGCTTTTTTTGGGACGATTATTATGTGTGCTTAATTTGTTAATTGGCAACTTTTTCAGCGCTGGAACCAAAAATCGGCAAAAATGACCCGTGGTCATATGAAGATGCAGGCGAAGGCGAAGAATCTAAAGAAGCAGGAGGCATTGAAAAAATCCGTTGGACATGATCAGAAGGGTGCTTGCCTCAAATCGCTTATCTATAAATGCACTGTTTGTATGGTAAGTTTCAATGGAAATATTTATCAGAAATAACTGAAAGAAAAAGCTGCATATTCAAGTTTTATTCTTTATTACTCAAACGGGTATTATATATTTCAATATATTTCTTTCATGTTTATTTTTAAGATGGAAAATTTGCCTTTTTTATTCTGTTAGTATTGTTACATTAATTCTATCGTTGTTTAGAATTTAATCAAATTACCACTTCTCATTTGTAATTTATACTCTTCATAGTATTTTATGCTCAGTTTTTACCTAACAGCACTTTATTTACTTCCAGGCGCAAATGATGGATAAAAGGAGTTATAAAGAGCATTTTGAATCGAAACATCCCAAGAATCCATTACCAGCAGAACTTATGGAACAACCAGCAGGGTCGTAAGTGTAATGATGTTGCTTATTATGTACGATTATTGATATCATGATTCCTCTTCCCGGTTTCTGAATGATTTTTTTTTTTTAAATCATGCGGATAATTATGAGTGTTTATGCTGTACGATTTTTATGCCTAAACGGTGATTTATTTTTCGTTTTCTTAAAAAAATTCGTTATTTCTGGAGATAATGCTGTTTAAATTTTGAGACTTTTGTGTTTCACAACTTTTCCAAAGGTGTTATCCTCGAGGAAAGAATAGGGGGTGATGGGCACAGTTTATTCCCATCCAAATTTCTCCTACCTTTTGCTATATTTTCCTATAACGACGTTTGTATAGCACATGTTATGCAAGCGAATTCTTTACTTCCATTTAAAATTTTGAGCGTTTCATTTTATTGTCACTGAATTGATGCTTCCATACTACTTTTTTTATGTGAAAATGAGCCGATAAATATTGCTTCGATAATGGTGGCGAAAATAATGGTAACTAAAACTGTATGCCATTAGCATTTTTGAAGTTATAATACACTTCTATGCCATTTTCCAATTTTTAATGTGATTGAAATATCACGAATACTGATATTCCTAGCAGTGAGTTTTAAACTAAAGTCACAAGGTAGAATGAGATCAAATGGGAAATGACAATAATTCCTTCAAAAAACAAAATAGATCGATCTAGGCCCCTTTGCTGGATCCAAGATTAGATTTTATCTTCCCAGTTCTGCTGCTTTTTCCTTCTTTTTTAATATGTCTGAGACACAAAAAGAAATTTAATTCTGTTTAATGAGAGAATAAGCTGATGATGCTGTTCTACTTTATGTATGAAAATGATGAGACAAGTTTTGTTTCAAAATTCCCATTATGAGAATGTTGAAGAAGTGACCAATTTGCTTGGTATAAGATGACTAATGCTTGATTAGTCAAATTTGGAGTCAGTTTTTGGTGAAATGTTCGGAATGAGGAAGTTTGATTGATGAAAGAGAATTTAGGATTAGTCAAATTTGTAGCCAGGTCTTGCTTTGCGGCAAAGTACCATTTGCTGTTGTACGGGTGGTCCAACCATAACACTTTCTTTTCCACCAAAAGCAGCTGATGCTTTCTCGTTACGAATATCAGCCTGAAATTAATTTTTGGAACTGAAAGTAATGAAGTACAAATCTCTTGACTCATGTAATTATCTGAAATTTTCTCAAATATATTAGTTTTTGCTTGATTTTAGACTTTTTTATTTTTTGTCATTTTCAAACTGGCATGAAATTTGTGTGCACCATTTTAATTTCTTTTTCTGTAAGATTTCTTTTGTAATATGATTATAAAAGCATTTGTCCACCATTGATCGGTACAGTTCTTGCTGGTTTAACAATTTCCGGAATTTTTTTCACGCTTACTCTGTACCTACTGTGTTTGACTGTAATAGTTGTTAGTTATCAGCTGCAATCCCGAGGCAATTTTTTTCATTTTTCTATTGTCAGAGTTTATCGATGATCATCTAGTTTATATCTTATGCCAAATAATTTTCGATAAGTTTTGATAAGAATAAGAAAAAAAAAACGTTTTATCATAAAAAAATTTTAACGAAAAAATTATTGTATCTATAAATTACAATTATTTCACATACCTTCCCAAGAATTTCTTTA
The DNA here is from genome assembly GCA_003012265.1 of Setaria equina. Taxonomy (NCBI): domain Eukaryota; kingdom Metazoa; phylum Nematoda; class Chromadorea; order Rhabditida; family Setariidae; genus Setaria; species Setaria equina. The sequence goes on from PQVD01000151.1 coordinate 23,379, forward strand.
CCATCAATTGTGCATACACATGGTGATATAATACCTTTACGATCAACATATACCGGGAACCACTCTTTTTCACCGAATGATGCACAAACGGAAAATGGTTTCCAGCTATAGTCGTAACCACGGACGAAATCCGGTAATTCTACCAAAATTTGTAGCGAACCAACTCTTTCGCGATATTCATTATTATTCCAACCGAAACAAGCTGCCACCTAACAAAGTATCTCTTTTTTTTTTCAAAAAAATGATCGAAAATTTGATGTTTAATTTAAATCATAACAATGTCCTAAGGTATTTTTGGAACTTTTAGCTTTTATACAAGAATTTAATATAATGAAAGATATGATACGTAGGAATTATTCATTTCTCGATATTTTTCAATTTATTTTGACAAAATTTTATCAGTTTACAAATTCTTTGTTTCTTTTTTATTTTATTTTTATTTCAATTTTTCATTTTTGTTACTAAGCAATTATACTAACCTTACCGTTATTATTCCAAATTCTACCCATAACCGGTTCACCTTGTTGATACCATAATGCTACATACTGTTCCGGATTTTCACCCGGAAAAGTATTAAGATTTCTGTCCAGTGCTTTAATCAGTTTCTTATCGGATGGCCATGGATCACCTGCTCGTAGATCAACCCATTCATCAATCATAACACGTGGTGGTGGTGGTCCTGGTGGTGGTTTTGGTGGTGGTGGTTTATAGCATTTTTTGCAACCACAGGTTGGCGGTCCACCTTCTGTATTACGTACAATAATCCACATATCACCCAACGGTTGCCCTTGTAATGATTCTGCTTTCCCATCATGTGAAAAATGCGCCTTTAATTAATTAATTAATGCCATATAATGTGCGAAAATTATTTATTAAATAATCCATTATTTTTAACATATAAATCGTATATCAATGTCACTATCAAAATTTTTTCATTAATTTTATTTTCAGTTAAAATTTCATCTGATCTATTCTTTTTTTTTCTTCATTTGATTAGTTAATCTTAATAACATGAATTTTTTAGTGGTACCAATTCCGTTTTATTGTCCAGATAGCCAAGCAGTGCACCCTCTGCTCGATCTTTCCATAAAATAGGCATCGAATCACCACAGTGTACTATTTGTCGAATTTCGCTTTTCTCAAAACGATCTTTGTATTTGATCCATTCGTACCAGAAGCCCAATGTATTATGGTCTCCTTTATATTGAAGTACCTAAATGAATTCAATTAAAATAAAGCAGTTTAGATCCGAAAAAAAAAGAGACGATAACTCTGATTGATTACAATATTGATTTGTTTAAATTATACAAATTTAAATTTTCTTCATCTACAAAATTGTCATCTATCTATGCATACTTTTTATATTTTTTGAAAATGATATATACATATATTTGGTTGACTTTCAGTAACAAAAATGCTTTAATGAATGTATGTTAATTAATAGATTTGTTCATTTTTAATAATTTCTTTTTTTTTTTATCAAACGAGTTTTTTGATATTTATTTGTTTTTTCCGAAATGATTTTTTACTACATTTAATAATTGTCATTTTTTCCACTGTAATTTTTGCTATACTTTAGGTTATTTTTTTTCCCTCTAGAATGATTTCTATATCAGTTTGGACTATTAGGACATTTTTTCATGAATGAAACTAACAAAAAATAATGATGGACCCAAATATTCGCTAGAGTTCACCGTATATCTAATAACTGTACAAAGATAACACTTGAAGTGTAATTATATTTGTTTAATAAATGAATTGAATATAAAATTAGATCAGATTAGGTTTATTTAAAAGTTTTTTTTAGAAAATTTACATCAGATAAAATTAGCATGATAAGGAAAAGATGAACCTGAATTTGACCACCAAGATCCTTGATACCTCTTAATTCGGCTTTTTTATACGGGAAGGAGCATTCTAAAACACCACCATTATTCCATGCTCGACCATGTATGGGTACACCGTACTTATACCACAATGCTACGTACATATTTGGTTGACCAAGTACTCGAACCGGATTATCCGGAAATGGTGAGCCAATTGGTCCAAATGCCCATTCATCCTCTTTTGGTGGTGGATTTGGCATTAGTATCACTTTCTGATATCTTGTTAAGTGAAAATTTACAATAACGTTGTTGTATTTTGGCACAGAATTTTTATATCTTCATGCTGGCATATTCAAATTTTTAAATTTCCTTCTGAAAATTTAATTTGTATATGAAAATTTACGTCTTATGTATTTGAATTTGCATTCTAGGAGGAATGTAATTATTAATTTTAGCACAAATGAATAGAAGGCCGAGAAACCGATTTTCGATTGCTAATGAAATTGCTTCGTTGGGGTAAGTAAAATTATGCTATCGCATGCTTTGTTTCTCTTTCAATGCCTATTAGTCTTAATCAGATATAGAGTTCCTTAATAGCATTAATTAATTAATCTGTTTGATATTATCAACTAGGATGATTTGACTCAGTTCCACTAAATGGTATTTGGAAAGTAGGAATGTTTATCTCCTTGCTTGTAGCATGTCGAATTTCTCATGTTTTATTTTATTCAAACAAAATATTGGTAAAGAAAAGTTAACGACTGGTGCAAAATTTAAAGTTGCATGCATTTTCATTTCAAGTTAAAATATTTCGCATAAAATTCAACAAAGATAACCAACATAAAGTGGATCGTGCTATGCTCAAATAATAGAATGGATGGGATAGCTTTTACAGATGTGCATTAACTTTTAAGAATATTATAATTTTTTGCTCTCCAACAAGAAATTTCTCCAAACATTATGCCATATCTTATCATGTCTAAGATATAACAGTTCGAAAAGCTATTAATATCTAAGGAATTTTTTTTTTCAGCTTTAATCATTTTTCAACGGAGGAACTGAAAGATATTGAGAAAAGTGGTATTGAAGATTTGCGTTTCTGTAAGTTGATCAAATGGATGTGTGATGAGATATCGACATTATATGGTTTGGATGAAACGGTTCATGCAGCAATCGGACCCGATGATATGGAATTCTTTTTGCTAGAGCTTAGTTCGATGTTATCGGAATTGGGTAATGGTTGAAATGGCTTTTTCCTGACCAGTTTTTTTTTTTTTCAGTTTAAAATTAATGGAATTTTGGAGAGGAACTGCATCTGAAATCCTCTAATACAAGATTAGGTGCAAGAAAAAAGATTCTCTAAATCTGCCATGTAGTATCAATTACTGAATTCGCTTTGAAAACATTAGTCTAAACGTGAATAAATAGACTTTCAATCTGTATTCCAGAATGCCCTATTGATGCGTTAATACGTGGACCAGTTATGGAAAGATTTCGAACAGCGGAAAATTCAATTAAATTGCTGAATTTCCTCGTTGCACATATAAAATGTGCTCGGTTGACTGCGTTGAACCGATTGAAAGAAGAAACACCCAAGGTTTATTATAATTTGTGTCTTGCATTAATCATCTCGGAATCACAGAGATGAGCAATTAATGCTTTGATTTTAGTAGATTTGACAGCTATGAATATCATTTAAATTTTATTCATTTGTAGTATAAAAGTGACGAAGTACTTCATCTGGAAAACGCGTTTGCAGCTGTTCGTATGACTCAGTTACCTGCTGACATTACAACCGAAAAAGTTTTCTCAACATTGAAAGATTTGGTTAGCTTCTTCTTTTGCACTTTTCTTTAAATTTAATATTAATACAGTTGCAGAAAAATCTGTATTTTAACTGCAGTACGATAACTAATTAGTTTTCCTTCCTTAATTCTCGACTTCTTCGAAAGAAAAAAAATTCGAGAAGCATCTATTTGAAAGCTTTAATTTGTTGCTTCTTTGAAGGCTGAGAAACAGATGGAGAAGTGCGAAGTGAAGCCTCAACCGCTGTTGATTGCATCGCTGACTCCTAAACAATGGGGCGAAATTTCTGCGCTAAATGAAAAGTTAGTGCAGGAATATCGAAGTCGGATTCTTTTGTTGCTTAAACGTCTTGATGTTACAATTCAATCATTCACTTGGTCCGATCGCGTCAAAAAAATGCAGGTTAGTGATTTTATTTTTTATAAACCAAAAGTTCAAAAGATCCGAAATGATTAATCCATTCTGCATCTCAGCTTTATCTCTTTTAAAGTTATTAGTTTCTTATTCCTGATCTTTTTAGGACAAATTGCATGAAATTTATCGTCCTCGACGAGAATGCATTGCGATGACATCAAATGTAACTATGGATAATTTACTTGCAGCTAGTAATTCACTTCTAACAGTTGAGAAAGTGAACAGTGAAAAAGAACGAGAGCGTACTGCATCACGCTTAAATAAGGTTAGGCCTTCTTGGGCTGTTTTTTTTTATTTATGTAAAGTGAATTCTACATAAATCTCTTCGAATAGAATAAGAGTTTCTTCTTCTTATAGCTTCTCTGCTTAATGGTTCAATTTTGTTATGAGGTATTGAAAAGAAGGAAGCGTTCCAGTAATCCTGAAACAAAATACACATTATTATCGAATATGAATTGAGCTATAAGAATACAAGCTACATAAATCCTTGCAGTACTGTGTTTTATAACAGCGTGATCTGGAAATAATAATGCTTATATTTTGATGTATCATGAATGAATTATTGTGGTGCTTATATTCTTGATAGCTAAATGGATAACTACTATATGGAATTTAGCATAAAAAAAGATTTCTGCATAAGATTAAGTATTACTTCCATTATCTCGAACAAATTATTAATTGTTTAGGTTTTAATGACTGATCGTCCGGGTGATCGTGGCGGTAGACCTTCTGAACTGCGAGCTCCTCCACCAGAAATGCCGTCTTGGATAAAGGATCGTGTTTCAGATCGGGGAGGTGTGTTTCTGCTTTTGCAAACGAAATGAACTAGTTATATAGATTGAAAATTTTATTTGTACTGAAAAATAATACTCAGGTGGCCAACGAGGTGGTTATAAGGGTGATGGACGACAAAGTTATCAGACAGATAATTACGGGTATCAAGGAGGTTATCAGAGTGGTGGTGGTGGCCGATACAATCAGTACACCGAAGGTTATCAAGGTGGTGGCGGTTATCAACAGTACACTGGAGGCTACCAAGGTGGTGGTGGATATCAGCAGTACACCGGAGGCTACCAAGGTGGTGGTGGATATCAAGGAGGAGGAGGATTCCAAGGTGGAGGTTTCGAAAGTCAGGTATGTATTTCATGTCATTTTGAGACGCTGAGATTATTTTAAATGAAGTCTTACCAGCAGTACTAATTTTTATTTTTAAGGAGTTCCTGTCCACAAATGAGTTCTGCTTCACATATAGTTCTTATTGTAGGTAATGAGGGAATACGAAGTACAGCGTAATCAAAACGACGGTGGTCGACGTGGTGGTGGTGGTATTAGAAGAGGACGTGGAGGACATGGTGGACAACGTGGTTATAGATGAAGGTTCTGTTGATTTCTGATAAAAATTTTGCTTATAAAGTTTCTGCGATGTCTCAGACTTATTTAAGGATGCTGTAAATGATACCAGTTCATGTGATTTTCATTTTATTCATTTCACTTTTGTTTCTCGATATAGCTGGAATTTCATGAAAACAAAACTTTCTTGCATTATTCAGTTGTAATAAAATCCGTTTATTTGATCAGTACAGAATAGATTAGCAGTCTTTCACTACTTTCATTATTCCAAAATAATTTTACAAGCAGACTCTTTAATTTTCTGGTAATTTATCTATCTTTCCAGTTAAATATGTTATAATTAACAAATACAAACTTTTTTCCACAGTTTATTCGCTGTTTGCCTTTTACATGTGTGTGTGTGTGTGTGTTTTTTACCACAAAATGAATTACATTTGCAACAAAATTTGTTTCCTCAGCAAATTATCATTATGAGTCGAATATAACATCATTTCAAAAAAGTAAAAAAATCTCGCATCCTTTTCAGACCATCAGATCTGTATAGTCAGTACGTATAAATGAAACATGAAAAATATACACTTTAAAAATTACTTTGCTGAACTTATATTTTCAATGGAATTCATTTCATCGTTTTATTATCAAAGAGGATTTTAAACGTTTCTTTGATTTTTTTAATGGCACATCAGAAAGCAAACTATTATTAACAATTCCTACACTTCATAAAGTCTCCTTCTCCATCCAACTTTATTCCATGACTAGCAACAAGATACTATTCATCTATCGATATGAAAGGATGTAGAAAGGAAGTTGTGTAGTTCCGTTTTCTCCTTTTATTCAAGCAATTCTCAAGAGGAAATTGATACCCGTGTTGTAGCCGATACAAATGTGAACATTTTTGATGATAAGTAGGAGTAATTTAAGCTATTCAAATCAAAAAATTATAATGAATTAAATTCAAAATTTTCGATATAATATAGTAGGAATTGAAATTATTAGAATAGAGTGAAAGAATAAAAGAACAAATAAAGCACTCATATCATCATCCCTCATGAGTATTTTACAAGGGTAGCATTCTAGTACTGATAAGCGTGTTATCAGCGTTAATTATGAATGTAGTGTAATTTGAGGGACGGCCATTTCATATAATTCGAGAAATCCTTATCTAATCGAAGCAATAAAGAAGGCAAGTGATAAGTAAGGGTAAATAATGGGTATCAATGCTACTCACCTTTTATTTATTAGAGATAGAAAATTGTCAAGGACGAGAAAGAAATTTAGAAGACTTCTGCAATATTGGTGAAAAACTCATTGTTCTCGTCTTCATTTTTATGGATAATTTTTACCTGTAGCTTGGTTCCTTCCGAGTAAATCTGTTTTTTATCTATGCAAATTCCTGCATTTTTACAAGATGCTTTTAACAATAGCAAAAAAGTTGCATACTGAAGGAAGATGTTCATGCCATTCAGCTTCGTGTTTCCCAAAGGTTTCTTCTTATCGATGGGTAACTCGAGCTCAAGTTCAGTTCTAAATCGCTATTGCATTCAAAGCTTGACCTGTTTCAGGCGATATACGCCAGGTAATTTTTCTGTTTTTCAGTATCCAATCATTTTCTGTATCATGCCTAGGCCGACAAATTCATTATGGTGTTTTGTAATGTTGTGGCTTTCGTATTTGCTTATTAAATCAGTCGCATCCGTTTTGTTCTCATAGTTATATTTGTATATTTTATTAGTATTTTTTGATCAATTTAGTAAGTGAATAAGAAGAAAGATAATTTGTTGATAGCTGATTGATTAGATCAGTAAACATATATGCTGTTCGTGTGCTTACTGGTTAGAAATGAATTATCAGACAAGTCTGTTGGTAATTAATTAGCTATTAAATAAATATGGGAGTTGAATTATTTTTTCTTTTTTGATTTTTATTTTATTATTCTTTTCTTTTTCTTTATTTTCCCTAATCATTTCCAGCATATAATTTCCCCATCCTACCAACTTATTCAATAATTAACTATCAAGTCTTATCGGATAGCAAACTACTATAGACATGTCAAGACAAAGTGAAGAGGTGCGAATTCAAAATGCATGCAAAGCACGAGCACTCGTTACATCATTAACATCAAATGAACGGAAACTTCTACAGACCGCTCTTGGTGAGCTCGAAACGCAGTCAGTATCAAATTTATCAAATGGTGAAATTAAATAACAAATATTATTATTAGATTACCGTCCTTAGCATTTCAATAAGAAAATGCATCATTAGTTAACAAATTAATTGTATGAATTTTTTTCGAATTGAATACCAGTATGTTGGATGAGAATTACATCCATTATTATGGATTAGGGATAGGATTACGGAAGCTTTCGTAGTATTATGTTTTTAAATTTGGAAAAATTTTTAAATTTTAAATACTTCTATTTTTTAGAGAAATGTCTTTCTCGAAAGGAAACATACCAATTGTTTTTAATAAATTCAATACCTTTTATTGGTTTTGGATTTCTTGATAATGCTATTATGGTTGTTGCAGGTGAATACATTGACAAGGTAACTGGTTCCTTGCAATTTTCATTCCTTTAGATAACTATACTTCATCAATCGAAAGAAAAGATTAAAAGATTTCACACAAATTTGGCTTTCTCTGTTGCTGAAAGAAAAAATTTTATGTGAACTTAGTAGACTTATCGAAGATAGTTCTTAAAAACGAAGAATCCTTGCTGTAAAAAATCGAAATTTCGTGTTTTATGATTGGGAAGTTATTAATAGTTGTACAGTACGGCAGTTAAGGAACAAATCATTTATTCATTGTAAGTAGATAATTATGAAAGAAGCATAAAGCTGAATGTTTATATTAGTAGTAGGATGGTTCCGAAATTCTTTTTTTTTCAGACAATTGGTGCTTGGTTAGCGTTGTCTACAATGGCTGCTGCAGCGCTTGGAAATACTGTATCAGATGTTGCCGGTGTAGGTCTTGCGCACTATGTTGAACTTATTGTATCGAAATTTGGTATTAAACATCCAGTGCTTAGTTCCCAGCAGGTAAAAAAGAAAAAGTTTTTTTGAAGAAGTATGAACTTCTAATCCTATGCTTGAACTACTTTTTTTTCATCCCAGCTTGAATCTTCTTTTGTTCGAGCAGTTGCAAACCTTGGACGTGGCATTGGCTTAATTGCTGGATGCCTTATTGGAATGTTTCCTTTGCTCTTTTTCGATCCAGCGAGTTCCCAAACGGAGGTACGAGACATAAAGGACAAGAACGACAGTATATAACAAGCCCAGAAAAAATGTCAGCAGTAGGTTCAGTTAGTTCATATTACGACAATATGTATCGTGTTTCGTTTGATTAGTTAATCAATTGCTTTGAAATCTCATTGTTTAAATGCTACACTAAAACTTCAGCTTTGCCAAAAGGAAACCGGATAAGAAGGAGGAAGAATGCAAAAGGGAGAAAGTGAATTTAGTTCAAAAATTCGATTATAAAGTCACTCCCAACCAAGAAACTAAAATTTAGACAGATACTAATTAGTTATTATCATTAATTCGCTGTTGTTTCCCAAAGATTATAGTGGTAATTGTATTTCTTAACAACAATATCCTATAATTGCTGTAAATTATTCTTGCTAGTTTTGTGCACCAGTGAACTCATTATATTTGCTTGATATCTATATTGACTGCTATTCAATTAATGTATAATCTCTATAAATATATATGCGTATCTAGCTCTGTTCTGAATAAAACCATAGATTAAATTACTAGGTACAAATAAATCACAAAGTTCCAACTATTCTAAAGAAATACTTTTCTTCCTTTACATACGTAACATCGTTGTGGATCTCATGTTTCTCGTTGCCTTTTTTTTGATGGTTTTTGTTCAATTAATAAACCATTAATTAAATTACTAGTTTTTGTTCTATCTGTAAACCTGTTATATAACTGAAATTACACATTTCTGTGAAACAATGTTTTTTCTGGCAAGGATGCTAAAATACATCTTTCAAATTACATGTAATAGAGAATACCAGCATCAAATCAACATAGTCATTAGAATGAAAAATAAAATTGAAAGAGTGAAATCTGAAAAGTAAGCGATACGAAAGTGGTGAAGATAAAAGGATTTTGCCTTTACAAAATCAATATTTTAATCTGTACACTTAATTCATCTTCTTTACACTATTGAGGAAACTTAACAGAGTTTCAAATCTGCTGTAAGTTAATACTAAATTCACAATCTTTCACATTTATAACCTTAACGATTCTTTGGGACGGCTCCTCTGTGCATTGTATCGTACAAGATCGAACAATTTACCGTTTACTTTAACCAGTATACGTAGAAATAACTGCTGCGCGAGTAAATTTTGCAACGATTCATTAACTTCCTTAGCAACAGCCATAATTGTCAAACCATGCTCCCCAACTACAACTCGTGCTATACGATCTTTTTTACACTCGACTTCAGCAACAATTTGTAACACTTCACCTTCCATCACCCATTCCGTTACATTTACCTACAAAATGAGAAAAAGCAATTTACGAATCCATAATTCTAATAACTGATATATTCCAAAACGTATTAAAATTCCGATAAAATTCAACAGTGAGTACAAAATGGTGCATAAATTTTTGCATTTTTCATAACCGTACAGACTGTATGCTTGATACACTGGAAAAGCCAAGAAATACAGACGCAAACTCGTACCTAATTTAGTGCTCTAATATGTGGTTGGATAATAGTCAAAGATAAAATTATAACAGTAATGATAAAATAATGCAATTATAGTAGCGCTTTGCGATATCAATTTTTGCAAGCCTTATTTTACTTTTAAACTTACTTTTAAATCATAAGCAATATAAGACGGTATCCGGTTCAAAAACTCTGCTCGTATCGCATCCTGACAAATTACCACGGGTTTTTTTGTAGTAAGGATTTCTTGCTTAAAAATGTGTTCCTAAAAATACCTACAGATAGAGTCAAAATATTTCAAAGACAAAAAATGACAAAATATGCCACTTTCCCTGGTATACGTTTTTCACATCTTGATCTTATTACCCATTGGAAATTACGAAAAAATACCTTCTGCAAAGCCATTTTGAGAAGAAAATCCCGAACTGTATCTATTCCTTCTCCAGTCAAAGCACTAACAAAGAAAACAGCTTGAAAATTCGACCACCCTTTGATATTTGTAAAAAGTCGTTTAGTTTCATTCCAGTTACACTTGTATGTAGGTTTTTGTAGGAGCGCTCTAAAATAATTCAAAGATATTCAACTCCCTCAGGAAGGAGTAATTTTTATAAGATGCTCTAATATTTAAGTGCTGACGTGCAACCTCTGCGACTCACTTATATTTTTCTTGCCACTGTTCATCTTGCGTGCATTCTTCTATACTATGAAGCGGCATTGCAGGAGATGCTTTAAGTATTTTACTACACAAATTGGCTAACTGTCCACCACTGTGTTTTTTGACAACAATTGGTTTACCATCCACAACACCATTGCATAGGACTCGAGTAAGCGCCAGCAAATCAGATCTTAAAGAAGAGGAAAATGTTAAAGAAAGAATCCAAACTCGCGAAACAAGACTTTTATTAAACTTTGTTCTCCTCAGCAGGAAGCAACAAACACAAAAAAAAGAATATATCATTTGTGCTGACACTTTTTAATTTTTTTCCAATTTATCTCTTTCTTTAAATTTGCCATAGCTACACTATCAGCTAAAAAACTATGAAAGCTATAAAGATAGAAGATACATATAATAAACTATAAAAGCCAACCTTTGCGTAACTTGGTCAATTTTATTGAGTACCAGACTTGAAGGAATTTGCCGATAACGATGAAGCATATGCAGCACACGATGTAGGATGTAATCAGTGCATATAGTAGCGTCATGTACCACTAAAATATGATCCGCTTGTTCTATTGCATGTTCCGGGTCTATAAAACATTTCGAATCATATATTTTTTTTTTGCTAGCAAAATAAAAAAGAAAAGATGAAAAAAAAAGAAATGGGTTATCATAATCATTAACTCTGGCCTATCAGCTCCATTGTTGCCACTAGAAAAAAATTACAGCCCACTGAAAAAAAAGGGAACTTATTTTATTAAAATTACTTTATTAAAAAAATATATATATATTACTTTTAATATAAACGGCATTAGGAAATAGAAAGCAGTAACTAAGTTTTCGCTTAAAAATGTAAAGTAATCGAAAATTTTCAACAATTCAACCTCTTACCACTCAGAATTCGCGAATCTGGCTTCCTCACAATTTGTCTAGCATGCCTAATGCCAACTGTTCCAGGACTATCCACGAATACCAACTGTGACAAGCCTTCGGTGATAACAGCTGTTTGATTTTTTTGCGTCGTATCCATTTGGGAACTTACCGCCGCAACACCAGCTTTCACCAACTTATTTGTCAATAAAGATTTACCAACATTTGGTGGACCAATTATTGCTATCTGAAATTCCTGAGAATAAAATACTGGAACTAATCAACTTTGCCTCTTCTCATTGATTCAAAAATTGACCTAGTTTATTCGCATTTTGATACAAAGCTAACTTTTAAACATTTCTGAGCTTCCTGGTGCAAACGAATTCTGGATCGTGAGAACCTGAGAGGAGAGAAATACATTTAACATTTAGCAGTGAAAATTGTATCATCCAAACACCGATATCTGTCTCTTCTTCCACGCAAAAATGTATCAAACCTGCAGAGAAATAAGCGGAAATTATTTCATTCTTCATTACTAGCTTAGTTACCGTAACATATGTCACTGAAGATAAATGACATTTCACTTACATGCCAATTTGAAGCAGTCATTGCGACGTGATGCGCCCATTTGCGGATAACAGAAAATCTATTCATTCATTTCAAAGAGAAAATCTCAAACAATACATTCTCTTCCACAAATTTACAAAATCCATAACTCAACAAGGGAACAAACAAAAGAATGACGGAACATGAAATGAGCAAAAGTCGAAATTCATTTAAATTCAAGACTAAACGAAGCATTTGTAATACTGCTGCGTAAAAGTTCGGAAACAAAACAACCAAATTGGCAGTTATAATCCAAAGAGGCGAGTTCAAACATTTTAAAGGGAACCCAAGTTTCACTTATAGATTAAGAATTTTTAAAGGTATTGGAAAGAGACTAACTGGGGAATTGCAACATACGATATGAATGGGACAAATCATGTGGAAGACTACATGGAGGAACATGAATGTCTCGCACTGCACATATGATCAAGGTCAAAATCAACATGAATACAATTTGAGCTATGACAGACAGAGTGAACTGATAGCTTTGACATGTGATAATTTACACCACTCATAACAAAAACAAGTCTTTTAATTCGGAGAAAAATTTACAATTCAGAAAGATGTATTGAATCACTTGAACTTTTTTTTTTTTTTTTTGGCAGAGGGCACTACAACTATCCAAATAGCTTACCCATTACTCACCAAAACTGCCAATAAGACCGCTTATGGCGGCCTAGGAATGTATGAAGGTACTTTCAAAATTTTAGGATTTAAGCGTCTAATTTCCAAATTTAAAAGTTAGTATTTACAGATAGAAATAAAGGTTTACAAAATGAATTTTCACAAACTAAATTTATTGTACATTGACGTTATCAATTCAATTACTACAACAATTACCCTTCACCCCATCAATTTTTGGAAAATTATTGCCGTTGATAAATGAAATTACTCAATTCATGGAGATGAAAAGTTGCGGAGAATACGCAAAGTAATACAACTGGAAGGCTTGTGCAGAAAATGAAAAGACGGAACACAATGATATATACATAAATCACCGGAAATTATGAGAAAATTCATAATGCGTGAAATCGCTTGAGCAATGATTGAAATTACAAGACAAATATCCAAACAATAATCCAGTTTTAGCGACCTGAGAAATGAATTTTCAAGAATTTTCACCTCAAATCATTATATCTTTAGGCTTGAGCAGGATGATCAAAATTACCCGCTTATCCTGCTCAATTCATCATGATTTAATACTGGTTTAATAACAAACTGATTCAATTTATCCCGGAAGCCGCTTCAATAATCGCAAGTGTCAAAAGAAAAAAAAAAAAAATTAAGAGCAATTGAGAACGACACGTCTTCGAAATTTTAGAAAGCAAAGATTCTAAAAGATAAAACTTACAGTTAAATTTGTACTTAAAATAGTACTCATATAACAAGGAATACCATAAAACCTCAACAGAATTGGAGGAACGCAGACAAAATTAGACTAGAAAATGAAATTTCAGGAGGAAAACTTGAAAACGAAATTCAAAAAATTATGATAAATCTGGCATCCGATAAAAAGTGATCGTATGACTCTCGGTAGCTACCGCTAATGATACAAGAAGCTGATGAAAACGCATTGAAGTTAATGTTCCAATTCGACCACCAACTAACCAGTCGTCTTGACGAATTTCACCTAATTGCTTACCATTTACATCAAACAACTTTACTACAGCAGCATCATCCATACAACCAATGAACTGAAATAACAGAATAAAATTTAATCTAATTAAAACCGTTACAACATCAGGAATTTCTATTATCTACCTCTATTTTTCGAAATATGACATAAATCTAATCGCAACCTCTACTGAACAGTAAATCCTGAAATACTGATGAGCTACAGCTATCTCCTCGATCCTGAATATACTACTCGATTTCCTGACCAACTAGAAAGATTTATGAAAGAAATGGCATACCTGGCCATGCGTATGTACTTCCATATTTGTTAAACTGTCATTTCTTGGGAAACTGCAAGCGTTAAAACTCACTACTGGTTCCTGTAAATTAAAACTTATAAATTATACAGTTGGAATTTCAATAAGTTCTGAAAGTCCAGCTGATCAAAATAAATGCTAAAATTTCATAAAACAAAATACACTAGGAGAACCTTGAACATTCGTGGTTCCCATAAACGTATTTCGCCATCTTTCGAACCAGCGATTAATCTCAAATTTCCTTCAGAAGAATCACTCAATAGATTGGAAAAAAGTGAGAGTCCAATGATTGGCTCTTCAAGTTCCCGGAATGACATTGTACGACGCGATTTCTCCGGTAATCGTGGGTCGTAAACATTTACCAACCCATCGCTCAGACCTAAAATGATAACTTGTGAAAGTACTACAAACGCTGTTAATGACCAGAAACGAAAAACAACTCCACCACACTGAAAGCCATCACCACATGCAGAAACAAAAATATTAAAAGCAGTACCAGCTGCAAGAAGTCTGCTTCCTGAATTATCAAGACTTAGTCTTGTGACAGCACAATTTCTAGCACCAACTTGAATTTCCTGCGTGCACTTTTCCGCGTGGGCGTCCCACAAACGACACACCCTTACATTACCGGAAACTGCTATGATACCGCATTTCTGATTCCAACTTAAACATATTAATTACAGTCAGAGCAATGAAATAATTGGGAAAACGAGAAAAGGATTAAAAATACTTCAAGTACTTCCGAATTTATAATTAGAAAGGAAATGATAAATGCTTTTCATTTTTTTTTTTTTTTTTACTGTGTAGGCTAAATTCTAATGTCTCTTTTTGCTAATAAAGTAAGAGCATATAGGAGATGTCATCATATTGGCTATGATATATTCGCAACGCAGCGATGTAGCGATAAGACTGCTCAACCAAGATAAATCATAACGACCTTTTGGTTATGAGAAAGCAATAAGGAAGAAAAGAAAATTACCTGAAAACAGATGCAAGATGTTTATTCATTGGAATGCTAACCGGCGCATCTTTTAAAAGGTAAGCAGATGTTATCATTTGTTGTTCAGCTTCAAAATCATAGGAATAGATGGAATAACCTGGATCCCAAATTCTGATTAATCCATCTTCGCTACAAGTCAACAGTAATTCACGTGTCATTTCGTTTATGACGTGTAAATCACTAACTGTATCCTAAAATGAAATCAAATTTGAAATATATATATGTATATATAATTCATCAACAACGCCTATTACCAATCTCATGAGATAACCAGAAGTCTCCGCTTTTACAAAAAGTCCGATTCAATAGTCAAAAGCAAAGGAATCAAACATAACTGTTACCATTGTATATTCTCTAAAATAAGAACGGAATAATAAAACTGTTCCGAAGCTACGCAAATGTTCTTATCAAATGATATGCGATGATTTTGGGGAGGACAAAAACATTACAAAGCTAATCCTGAACACTTTTACTAGTCAATATCGAAAATACTTACATTAACAAAGGGATTATTGTTGTGACAGAAAAACTTCCGGACATCATATAATCGTTGAGATTCGCATCTCCAAATTGTCACTGTTTCGCCATCACATGAATATAAGTGAGGTCTTACTTGGCTCCAGGCTAAACATTTGCTCACCGCATCTGTTTTTACAGTCAGCTGATGGCCATCAAAAAACATTCTCTGAAAAAGAAAAATGAACTTCCTCCGATACGAAGATAGAAAATAGGCTGAAAATCACAAACGGAGCTTATCAATAGCACTTCAGTGCCTTTTCCGATAACAAAGTGATTGCACTGTTGAACAAAATGCCCAAACTGTTAGGATAAAATCAATCAAATTATTCTTATAGCAATAAAACTGTCAATTTTTACTAAATTATTAACAATGATAAAATGAGAAAATTCCCACAATATAATGTCTTAGAAATGTGATATCTAATATACCTCTTCCTTAAGAGCTCGAATTTCTTTCCTTGACGTTTGTTGCAAGCCTTCATCCTTGTGAGATGCCCAATCGCTAGGCATAGAATGAGTTGCCAAACGATCAGTTAAGCCATCACCGACTTCCCCTACAATTTAAAGAGAAAAAGTGACAAAGAACTGCTTCAGTCACTTGATCTTACGGTTCGTGCACATAGTGTAGATAAAGTATATGAAATATGTCGGTCCTACAGAAACTTCTTACAGAGGAAGGGTAATCATATTGTTGCTGTTGGCGCTTCAGTGAAAATATAAAAAATTAGTTGATTGAAATACAGATTCAAATGAAAAAAAAGAGAAAACCTTGTATAACATCCAAAATTGGCTCAGTAAATCGCCTAGTACACCACGGCACAAATTCGGTTGTTACTAGAGCAGTTACAGGTTCTCTCTCTCTACAGGAATTTTCATCCAATTTTGTCATGCTTTTAATCGTAGGTGAATACATCTGAAAAATATGAGTTGAAAAAAAGAACACTACCGATCTCAAAATCTATAAATTTTAATGCGCAAGCTTTCAATTTTGAAAATCATCCCACTTGTATCATAGAAAATGAATTACATTTCGTTTAGGTGTGAAGATTGCCGACTGGTGGAAAGCTGGGAACTGTTCTTGACGTCGGGAATCCGAAGCCAATGTATCATCTGAATTTCTGCGAACATGATCTCCTAAAAAGGGCGGTGTTGCTGTCAAATCCAATGTAGGTGAGCCAACAGTAAACGTTACTGTCTCTGCTGAATATGATTCGGCGTGCTATAAAATAGAGTTTGTAATCGCAAGTAATTGAAGGAAGTGTTAAGAATTTAAACGAATAAATTGATCTCATCATTTACACAACTCTGATCCAAAGATGGAGTAATCATCTGGTGCCGCTTTTTTTGATAACGTTAGATAGCCTATATGAAACCTTGCCGACAAACTAATTTACCCATAAATTTCATCATTATTTTCCTCTTCCCTGGGTGAATAAAAATGGTTCAAACTGAAGCTGTTAACACAATAACACTTACCTTGCCCAATGATGCCCTTTCAACGCAATTCAGCTTCCTCTTCTTTTCATGTCTTGTTGTTGCTAATTTATCGACATGTTCAATCAACACCTTAATAAGACAATTCTTTCCTTTCTAATTGAACCGTAATAATGAACTGACTGAAGATTTACTACTAGTCAAATTGAACATTATACCAGTGAAACAACGTAGACCTCAAAAAGCCAAGATTCATAATGATAAAGATGAAAGAAGTTGACAGAGCTGAAATTTCTTGCTTAAATAACCTCCTGGACATTTTAACAAGCTGACCTGCGCCATTTCAGCGATTTTACTAACAGGATCCAAAGAAAGTCTGAGAAGCGACAGCCAAATACGTTCAGATTGGTCATTGAATGTTTTCGATCCCAAAATTTCGATTTGTTTAATAGCTTTATTCCTAGAATGTTACTTTATGAAATATTAGAATCGACTTTTCTAAATAATGCCCCAAACATTAAAATTATATTAGTATATAAAAAAATTAACATACTTGAAATTTTGATTGCGCGTTTCTTTTGTGGAAGCTAGCAGTTTAGCAGAAAAATCATTTAGTGTGCTGGCATCAAACATCGACTTCCACTGTGCATAAACCTTATCCGTAACTACTCCGGAAACTTAAAAGAAAATACCCTTCATGGCAATAAAAAATGCAACATTAGTCTGAGATGAAGCTTGACTTTTCGCGCTAATCCTCACTACAAACCTTTTTTTTCATACAGCACACGCATAAGATAACGACAAACACAATCTGCAACATTTTCTTTCAATCCGTCGATAAAATATCCGGAAAAGGGGAAATTGTAAAATTAGCCATGACCGAAAGCCAAGCGAATTCGAATGAGCTCAATCATTCAGTAATGTTAAGCATTAGATAACTTTTTAAATACCACCAACCGAAATTCATTGAATTTGATCTGCGTGGTGAATTTAATGGAGCTTCCAGGAAATGAGTTCGCCTTCGGGATGCAGATCTGGAAAAATTTACTCAGTTATTAGATATGGCAGAAATGCCAAACAAACAAACAAAATTCTTTAAGAATGAAAAAAACCTTGGAAGACTACGATCATAGCCACGAGATACAAAGGCATCATCTTCCTCATCAATTGAACGCAAAGGTTTCATTTCTTGTTCGCCTGCCTGAAATCATAAAGTTAAATTCGGACACCAAAAACAAAAAAAAAAAGAA
>PQVD01000152.1:0-27253 GCA_003012265.1 Setaria equina
TTATTATTATTATTAATTAATAGTAGTAGTATTAGTATTATTAAAGTAAATAATTATTCCTGCTTAAACAGAAATGGTTAATTAATAATTTAGCAAAGGTAAAGATAAACATCGCTTGAAAGAGTTTCATTTAAAAATTGATATCTAATAAGAATGCATATTTCTTTCAAAAGTTAAAATGAAAAAGCTGTTTCTCATCTTCAAACTTAAATTCCCTCACAAACACTAATTGTAAACTTCTCCTGACCGAAAAGAACCAGTTTTATGTGTATGATTATTAATATTTTGATGACTGATTAGGTGTGAACTAACAAATTTTAATTGCAGCATTGCCACCGATTTTCAATTATGGTAATGTTGTATTTCAAATAAATCCAAATATGGAATGTATGGGTGGAAAGGTATATGAAATTCAGGGTGTTCAGGTGAAATTTTGAAGTTATCCTTAATCTATCAAAATTTTTGAAATGTTAGTGACATTTGCGCCTGGACAAACGACTTTCGGATTGTAGCAAAGATATCATTTGTCTTTTTTTTAAGTTTCTTTCTTTTTTCTAAAATTTTTCGTCGTTTAATTTCTCTAATTCTCATCAAGAAAAAAACTGTTTAGCAGTCTATTAGTAAGCTCGTATTATTTGTTGGTTATCACTAGCAATAAGAAAAACATTTTCTATCAGAATATCTACATTTAACGGCTTATTTATCATGTTCTTATCATTATCACGGTATATCGCAAATCATAATATAGCTCTTTAATCAAAAATGACCTCTAATATAATGATCTTGTTATAATTATTATTACAGGATGCTGATCAATGTTCAGAAGCTTGCATAGCTTTCCGTTGTGTTGCTGTAAATGTTTTCCAATTAGGAGAATATGAATTTATGTGTGAAATTTTGGGAACTTTATATGGAATGACACCTGCTCAAGGTGCCGCATGCTATACAGCTATTTAAATCATTGTTCAGGATAATCATAACATATCAAGATATGATGCGATGAAAATATTATCATTGTTATTGTTCAGCTTTTAAAAATAATTCCATTATTATGTAGTGCAATAAATTTAGATAAAAAATTCTTTTCCTTTTCTTCAAGTATTTTCTATATTTTGCTTTTGTATTTGGCTAAATGTGCTAATCATTATCAACTTTGATAAATTATCGCAAGAAAAAGTTAAAACCGAAATAAAGCGAAAAAATCATATTTTATATATAAAATTGGTTCAAATTCGACAAATATTCCATGTTCGACATCTTAAAGTTTAAAAAATCTTGACTGATTTGATCTTGTCTGAGATTACACAAATCTAATTTCCTTTTTTTTAAAAAAAATTTTCTTCAAAAAGAAATATCTTGCACTAATTTTTTCCTGAAGAAATATAAGCCAACTGCAAACAAATATCTTTTGCAGACGAGTTTTCCATCAATTAAAAGAATGAATTCTCGGTTCGAGCATTTTATTACAATGTAAATGTTCATTGAACAACGTCATACATTGACATATCTAGCCAAAATGCATCGGTTTAAGCCAAGAAATTAAATGCATGCTGATAAAATCATCTGCTTAATTCTTGCTTAAATTAAACTTTTTTTATACGTTAAATTATGTTAATTATAGGTTAGGATATCATTAGTAGTCCATCAATGGTCCAAGCTGTTAATTGGAATACCTGGCTCCCCTCTCTCTCGAAAGTTTCAGGCAATGTATAATATCATAGTTTGACCAGTCTGATTATTTTTATCATTATAGATCAGACTAGAATACTGGGCAAGATTGAAAGTGTCAAAGGTTGAGGGAGAAAAATTAATTAATTGGGAAATAAAATAAAGATAATAAAGAACATTGGAAGAACAAAAATTTTCCTAAAAATTAGGACGGATAATTAATTTCGAGCCAAATAAGAAGAGAGACTGGGAGCAATCATTTCATCCAAGTTGTCATTCGAAAACAGGTCGATGAAATTCTTAAAATACTTTTTTAAATACAACTGAAACAATTTGGATATTAAGACTAGGAAGCAGTTAGCGGCTTCTTCAGTTGTTTGTGGATTCCGAAAATATCGGGAATCTAATAAATTAGATACTTGTGCAAGAATTTTTTCAAATATTCGGTTGAAATTGAAGTTTGAAGAACTATAATCAAAATCCCATTAATTAATTAATGGTAAATTTGGAAATTTTCAACATAAATTTTAACGATTAAAATTGAGCATTAAACAACTGAAAAATTTTGCTAAAAATTGAAATTGCGATGGAATTTTTGTAGTTAGAAGGAAAGCTCTGTGATAAAAAACCAGAAACTTAGTCGATTAGAATACATATTTATGGAAATTCTACGATGGAAAGTGATGCTTGAAATAAAGATTTCAATAACCGAAAATGAAAGTTCAGCACCTAAAACCAGAATTCGAAGGGAGAAATTTCAATTAAACTTCAGAAACCTTACTCATTGAAATTAAAATTTGGGTTTTAAAGTACAACCAAATGATCGTATCAAAGGTGTCATAACGTCCACTGGACCTTGTTCTGTCACTCTCACGCTGTCTCGCTTGTGGCGGAATAGTTAAATTTGAATTTTGTATTAGTGAGATTTCTTGACTGTTGTTGCTGGGCTATCAGCAAGACTTTTCATTGTTGATAATGGATGGTGGATTAATCACTAGTGAGTTGTCGTAGTAAAGTATTAAATAGATAATGCTAGCGTTATAATAATCACACACAATTTTGATAAATGTTTAAATTTTCCTTTTTTTTTTTTTTTTTTAGAAAATGGAACGGATAATTCAAGCTACAATTAATGCATTAGGTTTTCTGGAAGATGGCATTTACTATCCGGAACCAGACTGCTTTGGTACGTTTCTAGAAATTGTGGGGAATTTTTCTTTTCATCAGGTTTTTTGAAATAAAATGAGTATTTTTCTTAACATAGGCATTTTCAAAATCCTGATATGATTATGGTTCAGAACTTCCTTTGAAGTCTCGGGAAAACAAAGTCTTTTTTCAAATAAATTTATGCTTAATTAGAAAGCATACGTGATTTGATACGGTTTCTTCGGAATGACACGGCCACGGCCACAGCACGACGTCTTTGTGGTGAACGAAATATAGTCCGATACGATCTGATTCCGATCATGAAGTCAGCAACCACATCTAACAAATTATTCGATATTGCTTTGAGGTATTTCTGCCAATACTTCTTCCAGTGGTAAACATTCTACGTTAATAGTTAAATCGATAATTAACATAATTCAAATCTATAGCTCTGCAATACAACTGTTTTGTCACAGCAATAAATTTTGTTTTAACATATTTATTTGCCAAGCTGAATTCGGAGTGCCAAATTTCAGTGTTTATAAATTTAATTTATTAAATAGTTAGTCATTATTTCATATTTAAAATTAATCTAGTTGCAGATTTGGTATTTTTTTATAACAAGGAGCAGCCAGTGGTTTGATAGATCTATACGCAAGACAGTTTTCAGCGTTCCTTTCATGTTAAAAGATCTCACTCGGCTTCAAAGCCTACTTAGGCTCGTTCGCGCAATAAGCGTAATTGTTATAAATTTCATATTTAGCTTTCTTGTATTTATTTATTTTTCAGATTAACTATAAATTTATGCCAGCCAGCGACATTAATGTTTGATGGACGACATCCAGAAGACAAGGAAACTTGGGAAGCTTGCCAAGAAGTAGGGCAATTTTTATATTTAATTTTAAGATTATTAATTTCAAGATCATCCTTCTTACATCTCGTTACTTTTTTTGCGTTTTCCTTTTTTTTCTCTTGATGTAAAAAAAACCCATTTGTTACAGATCGAGAGAAATCTCAGGAATTCCAAGGAAGCCTTCGGTGATACTCAGTTATTCAAGGTCTTTGAAAAAAAAGCTGCAACTTATTTCGCTCAGGTATGTATAATACTTCGACTGTAAAAAGTGTGATTAGAATATTTCGGTGATCATTAGAATTAGAATTGAAGAATTAGAGCGATGCTTTGAAGATGGACTCTTAAACTTTCTTGATCTCATGAACAGAGCAGAAATTCTTCTGATTAGTCATGGATTAGTTCAGTTTATTTTTGTCTTATTTTATCATTAGCTTCCCATGTTGTTTATATAGTAATGATGGAACCAGGTAAGCATCCACACAGTTTCTCAACTTCCACTCTTTGTTGGATTTGGAAGCTGCACAAAGCCAAAATCTTTTTTTTGAAACATTAATTTTCAGGATTGGTTGGATAGAGATGAAGAGACGAAACTTGTAGTCGAAAGAATCTTTGCTTTAGCTCGTTATGTTCTTGCAATCGGTGACACCGATTTGGATAAAGAGGTGAGGTAACAGAATTTCTTTTATGAAGGCACTTTTATCAGAGTTTGTAATTTTGTGCCTTCATTTCGATCAGTTTTTTCTTTCAAAACTTTTCGAACGATTCAGATTATGCAGTGGAATATCATTGCAGCGTCCTCCACAAGATTTGAACAGTCATGATCAATTGGTTCTAGCTTTTCTGGATAGTGGTTTCGGAAAGCTGCTTGTCGAATTATCAGAAAATCCAACAGAACGTGATTTTCACTTATGGATTTTGGAAATTTTTGCAATGTTATTGAAACAACACGTATGCATTGCTAAATGTTAAGTTTCTTTTCTGATCTTTTTTTTTCTCAAGGATAAAGGAATTATTATTCAGGAGGCAAAGGATGTCGCAGAAGCTGGAAGTATCCATTCTGTAGAAGAAAGAAAAAGACAGGAGATTGAAATGCAAAAAGTTATTGAACAGGAAGCCGAAAAGCAACTAAATAAGCGCCGACTTCTGTCAAGCAGGCATACGGCTTTTGCTGGTTCTTATGTTTTGAAGGGATTGAAAGCCATCAATAAAGATAACGATATGATTGTCAATAGGTTCTTTTTTCATCTTGTTTTAACGAATTTTCTTATTAAGGAAAGGAAATCAGTTGTAGGAAAATGTTGAGTAAGAAAGTTATTAAGAAAGCAGAATTTAAAACTAATTTATTTTTGAAAATCTACATTTAAGTTTTCCGCCATCAGACATATTTCATGTAACAGCATCTAGACTTAGGTTAATAGCCGAGAACAATTATGTTTAATCATTCTGTGGAAATTATGGTACCAAACAGTTCATGTTAACTGATAGATTGAATCATACAACCAAATGGTATGAGATGGAAATGGACAGTTTTTTAGAGTGATAAAGAATTACTCTGAAATCGATTATTTAAATAAGCGAAAAATCCTACATCGAGTTCCAAAAAATCGACGACCATTTGACACTGGAAATAACAAACATCTTTCGGCATTGAATGTGCGTCTGGCTTTACGATCTTTTTGTATGGAAATGCTACAAAAGTCATACTCTCGACTGATGTATGGTTGCAAAGATAGTGTAAGTTGATTCTGATAGCTTGGAACTCGAATTTCTTACGCAGATAATACACATAACTTAGATATTTTCAATTTTCTCACTATGTATAATAAAGGCATTCTCTTGATATCAGTAGTTTCCAGATTATTAGAGATTAATACTCTTGATTAATGTGTGTAAGGGTAGAAACGAAAAATACCTAGCTAGCAAATTAATTTTAGGCTTTCTCGGGAAAGCGAACTTTGGGACAAGGCAAAGCTGATATGCATTATTTTATTTTAATGCAGTTCTCTTTGGAATTCCGCCGTTTGACCGAATTATCTCCTGAATATGTAAGTGGATGTTGATATGATTTAATAAACAACAATCAATTGTTGAATTGCAATTCCCATCCCATATTCCGTCAAACTCAGTTGCATTCGAAAACGTTGAAAAAATTTCTCTTTTTTTTTATTTGTTCTGCACTTGAAGTAGTGAACTCTACTTTAAATAATGAAGTTAACAACAGAAACGTATGAATTGGTACAACTCATACAGATCATAGTCTAATCCCCAAGATACTTTATAACTGATTTAGATAAAAGCTACACTCAGTATAGAAGCGTTTCATCATGTTCAGACTCAACTTGACAATTATTTGGAAAGAGTGAGAATTGAACGGAAAGAGAATCGTATTTATGGATTACGGGCGCAGTATGCTTTAGCTGCTTACAAAGAAATGTTACTTACGTAAGATTTTTCCTTAATCGTATTTGTTTTTGGGTTTACTTCAAAAACTTTTTACTTTTTACTGCACATTTAGTCTATTTTTCTAATATTCTCAGTTTGCTGAGTAGTCTTATTGTTTCAGATTGATATCAATCCTAAAATCTAGAAATGAGGAATGGGAACGGGAAATAGAATTAGTTTGCTCACATATATTAAAAGTTGAAGAGTACAGGGATCTATCAAGTTGTGTTATTCGTAAATTTGTGGTTCGTTAAAAACAAACTAATTTTTTGATATTTTCTATGAATTATTATTTCAACATACTTTGTTGGTCCCTTCCACTGTTCTAAAATATACTAGGTGGAAATTTACCCTGACTGCTTGATCTGTGTTACATATTTGTATGGTTTCATTTCATTCCCATAAACCCAATTATTCTTTGCTTTTTACTTGTGACTTTTTAGGTTAAATTATAGAGGAAGTCCTTTTAATTACTACAACCATATACTGCTCTATTTCTAATCTTAGTTTTGCTAAAAATTAAATGTTTTCAGCCAGGTATATTGTCAAAAATTTTCTTGCAAAATGTTGTCCTTGCAAATCATGCATACATTAGCTTGATTGAAAAATTTTCCAAGAAAGGGTTGCTGTCGACAGTTATTAAACGACGGAAAATACGAAGACGGGAATCAAGACGGAAACAAAAGACAGGTAGGGATTTCTTTAGAGTTCTCCAAAAATATATGTATATATGTATGCAATTATATATATACATATACGATTGCTCGAAATTGTGGAACAATCCGAAATAATTCATGTTTCAGGGTTTTCGTTTTCATTGTTTATAAATTCTTGTATGTTTCCAGAAGATAACATGCAAGAATCAAAACAACCAGATTGGAATCTGTGGAATGATATTTGCGAAGAACTATCAGATGTTATTTTTGGTTATTTTGAACCAACAATCGATATTAGTGCTATCGATGCCCTTTTGAACGTCGAAGATAGAATTCACCAGTATTTTCCCATTTTGCTTACTTTTTTGCCGTTTTGTTTATTTCCTTTTTTTTTTTTTTTCTTTTTATATTTATTTTATTTTTGGTTGATGTTTTTTTTTTTTTTTTTTTTTTTTTTTTGTTTTTTTTTTTTTTTTTTTTTTTTTTTTTTTTTTTTTTTTTTTTTTTTTTTTTTTTTTCATTTTTCTTTCTCTTTTCCCCCGTTTTTTAATCTCAAAATTTCATGCAGGTTTTGAAAATTTAAGAACTTCCGTTTTGTAGACAGTTTGCAATGCTTATGGTGCAACATGCACTCCATCAAAGACGTATAGCCGATGCTGTCGGTATATATCGATCAGCTCGTGATTTGTGGCCTGTGAGTGGTATATTTGGAACAAATGACATAACACCTGAAGACGAGTTCCTCGAATTACGTGCTGTATATTTTGTGGATCTTAAAGAAGTGATTTTTTTTATGTTTTCATTTTATTTTGATTTTTTCCACTTCTTTTCGTGTTTTAGTTGGTTACGTCTTCATTATTGATGATTTTTGCGGCCTATATGTGATGTTTGACGCAAATTCTTAGATATTTTTTTATTACAAGATTTATTTTGACTGCTTTTATTACTTAACTCTAGAAGTATGTAATGCAGAAGGTAGGAAGGAATGAAAAGCAAAACTGATTTTCTTACACCCAATCACCTTATTTGAGCAAGTTTTAATGTATCTTGTTAGGATTGGCAATACAGATTGAAAGACCAGATCCTACGAAAAGGAGCTTTTTTTAGGAAAGGATTTTTGTAATTGTTACTCCTAAACATAGTGACAAACGGAAAATGGGTTTAAATTGAAACGAAATTTGAATACCAAACAGATTGAACAAAATTGGAAAAAGTGTCGACTAGAAACATATGGACCAGAGATGGACAATGGCGCAAATGACGCTCTTTTCGATACCGAATTTGATGAATTTGACGAAGAGTATGAGGAAAGAAGTGATGAGTCCGATGCAGAAGCACACACGCTTGAAAAAGAAGTCGACTTTGATTTTGATAGTTATGTCGCTAAATTCGCGCGCATAGATGTTTTAAAATGGTGATTTACATTCTGCAGTTAACAATGTTTGCGAAACAGACTTTGCCTTCATAGGTTTATTTACTGTTTGTTACGGAGTGATGTAGTCTGAGGGACTGTTCAAGCATTCTGTAAGATTGGCTAAAGCGTTTTGTAAAAATGGCATCAGTTAAAAAAAAAAAAAAAAACCAACATTTTAATCCTATTTCATCTTATTTTATCCTTTGTTTGCTTGATTATTCTATTGAGAGCGTTTGTAAACCAAAGTAATGCTTTTAGTTTATATGTTCAAACGTAGTGTTTGTTTGAAACTATTTTAAAATCATTTTACAGGTATATCTTTCTTCTGGCTGATTTTGAATCCAATACAGCCGAAGTAAATAAGGCAATTTTGAAGCTTTTACATAGAGTAGCTTTTGACTTAAAAATGGCCCCACGTTTATATCAGGTTATTTTTTTTATTAATTTAGCATTTGAAGTAGTTTTTATCGAATTTTAACTTTTTAATAAATATCATAAGCTTGAAAGCATGACCCTTTGTTACAGCTGTCTCTTTTTATCATCTTCAAACGACTTGGCCTTCGTTTCAAGAATCAGTCCATAAATGAAGTCAGGAAAAGCCAGTATTTCAAAATATACCAATTCGGTTATCATCTTTTGCGACAATTCTTTATTGACTATCGAAAAGTTGGGTCCAAGTTGATTCCTGAACTCTTATTCTGGAAAGGTCCTAAGGAATGCTACGAAATTAGTAATGGATATGGAACCTTTGCGTAAGTACTGAATGAACGAGTAAGAATAAGCTGTTTGTCTTCGGTGATGTTTTTCACAGTTATTTTAGAGTAATTTTACCTTGACTTCAAGGATAGTATGAGCATTTGAAAAGTCCCGTGTTAATAGATTGTAAATTGAATATTGATTTAGGATTAAGGAGGATGGCACTAAGGGCAAGGAGATATTGTGGTCTGAGGAACTGGATAACGAACTAAGGATTCTACATGAAGAATATTTACTATTTGAAGAGAAGCCTGAAAGTAATTAAAGAAGTTTCCAGTTTGTTTCTTCACAATTTTTCGAAGTACTGCTTTGTAATTGTATATTGACTAGATGTAAATCTGAGTTTTAGATGTTGATATCGTAGAATACGTCGAACAAGGTTTGTCGAGGCCACGAACACGTCGACAAATTATTCGACAAATGAAATTGCTCGGGTTGAACACATTTGGTGCTAGAGGTACCAGGAGGTAAACGAGTTTAGCAGTTTTCCTAAAAAGATGCTATTCAACTTGGTCCTATTCTTATTTTTTGGAGCTGACAACTCAACTATAAGACGTTTCACTCAAAGCTTTTTCTATTTGAAAGAGTAGTTTGCTGGAAAAGAAGAAACAAATAGTATTCCGCATAAATCCAAAATAAGCAATACTTACCAACTAAATGAATTTAAAATGAAGCGTTCACGATCTTTTATGTCTTCATTTTGTAGTGATTTGGTGGAAATACCCAAATCATCAGTATTTATGCCAGAAATTGTTGGCCAAATGCATATTCTTGTCAAAGAATTTAATTCAAAATCGCCTTCTTCCCGTCCAGGTTCTAATTATTGTCATCAATGGTTATTTATCTGCACTTCAACGAGCAACTTTTTTTCTGAAAACAGTGAAATATAGAATCTGAAAAGAGCAGTGATTCTTCCTAATGTTTACAAATTATGTAACATGTTGACCATTAGAAGAACAGTAAAATGTTGGACATTCAGAAGAGTCATTCATACAGCAGAGTCTACAATATTAAAATATTTGGTATCCCGGAATAAGTCTATGTATATTTAAGCATCTTTAGCAAGTTACGAAGAGCTCCATAATAATATTCATCATGCATTTATTAGATTACTGCTTTTTTAGGTGATCTCGTCAACTTTATTCGTAATAATCTGGAAGAAAAATATACGAGAGCAAAGATCATCAAGCAACTGCAATATGAGGGTATACGTTATGACCCATCACCAGAAAAGAAGTTCGTATGGAGCTGGATAATTTTTAATGCTAATGAGATGTTTTAGGATGTATTTGAAGAATTTCTAGTCCCAATTTTAAATTTCTTACGAAAGATATTCTAAAAATATGTCCTCATTTAATTGTGATAGTTATTATCTAGAGAAAATAATATAGTTTCAGAAAGTTAAGTCTCACTCCAACTTTTAGCTGCTAGATGTAGTTACCTTTTAACTATTTGAAAGCTTTCTGTCTCTAGACAAACTAGCAAAGTAGCTGTAGCAGTAGATTGATCAAAATTGTTTAGGCGCCTTAAAGAATCCAAAAAGATAGTTGGAAGGATGAAGTCAAGTGAAGAAAAAATTGATCTTTTTGAAGGTTCGTTTATCTTTTTTCCTTTTTTTTTTTCATTTATTTCACAGCCCACTTTGATCTGATTACAGCTTCAGGTTCAACTTTACTAAATTTGGGCTGCCGTGTTCAACGTGATGATGAATGTGAGGAAAAGCAGTAAGTATCATTTATCATGAATATTGTCAAGAAACTTTTGAGCTTCAACTACTTCCTCTTTTTCCCAGATCTAATTTGAAAGTTGAAGTTTGAATTCTCAGCACTCGTTGTTAGTTCTGTTTTCAGGAAGCATAGTAAAGAAAATAAGTTCATTTTCCGTCGTTCACCGGATGTAAGTTTGGTCACGTTCTTTTTTCTTGCAGTTATTTTTTTAACCGGTCTATTACTGAGCATAAACCGCCTAATGTGACGTAATGAATGATTGTAAAAGAATTGGCAGTGTAAATATGGATACTTGGTTTTAGTCTATGTAAATGATAAATTAATACTAGAAGCTTTTTGTAGGATGAACACTTGACTTTTTGAAGATGAGATAGTCTTCCTTCCAGTCTATCTGCTTATTATCACGCCAGTTGTTAATGCTATTGCAGATACCTGATGAAAAAATGCACAAAAGTAACAGCAAAAAAAGTGTTAGTAATGGATCAGGTGTTGCAGTCGGATTTCTTTCTCTTCAGGTGTCTTCAGATTCTCTTCGAATTCTTTTGCAACCATTTTGGAAATATCCTTATTCGAAAATTTTAATCGCTGTTTTGATTTTGAGGAGGATTTCAAGTCCACTGATGGCATTACCGATTCAGAGATTTTAGGACATACGAGTCCCAAATTAAGTAAATATATGGAATTGGATAAATTGTCTGCGGATTGGAAAACGAAGAACATTGCTAGAGATAATAGTGATGACGAGGCTGGTGCTAATTAAATTTTGAATTGAAATAGCCTTTGATTAATTAAATCTGAATAATATATCCTGTCATCGAGAAGTTAAATAAAGATACGAACTAGTCAGCAATGAAAATTAAATATTTTAGACTTTATTTTAGTAGAACTATTGTTATCTAAAAGTTCTTCAGTTATTTTAGGTTATATTAGGGAAGCGAGATCGATCAGCACTTTGTACTGCATCTCAGTCCGATGAGGATGATGACAGCATTGTAAAAAAGGCGTGCAGAAAGCGGATCATTGCAAGTGATTCAGAATAAACTACAAAGTTTTGTTTTACTAGGTAAAAAGCAGTGTGAAATACATGTGCACTGCTACAATAAAAATTCAGCAAGTAATTCTGGTCTCATCTTCAATATATTGGCTTCTAATTCCGACTTGACCCTTTTATCCCCGTTGCTTCTTGTTGTCGTGAAGTTAGAATAAATTTAATTCATGAAATTTTCAATTCCTTAAACCGTGATCTTCCTCCTTCGTGTTCTCCAGCTGCAGTCTCTCAGGGACTTGTTTGTTCTTGTCCTGTTATTTGGTGCCTTCTTTAAGGTCTTCTTATTCTAGTTCTTTACTGACCAATCCAATTCTTTCAGTTCTTATCATTAGAATCTGTTTTCAGTCTAAGCTCCTTTTTTTTAATAAAATGCCAGAACAAAAATAAACATTTCAGAAGCAACCAATTTACTTTCCCCATACAGCTTTAAATATAATATTGTAGTGAACAGGTGGAACTTTACAAAACAAACAGTTTAAATCATTGGTGAATTTTAAACCTCATACAGTAAAACACCGTACAACTGCAGCCATCACGACCATACACAAGCAAACAAAACTTGTATCATGGAGGGTGAATGGGTCTTTGGAAAAAAAAACCTAATGAAGAAAAGAATTTTGCACTTACTGTAAAAAAAAAAAAAAAAAAAAGAAAAAGAAAAAGAATGGAGATAACTAAGGGGAACTTCCTGTTAAATTTGCAATAAGTATACAATTTGATGAACAAAAACAATTGCAACGACGGAAATGGGGTGAGATTGAAACTTTCCAAACCCTCAAAAGAATTGCTGATTTCTGTGAATTTAGTTTACATCTTTTTGGCTTTAAAACGGAGTAATTGTCGCTGACACAAAGTTTCGAAAAATAAAAATTGGGAATCAGATGGATAAAGAACAACAATGTAGTTAATATGGATGCTTATTAAAGCTTAATATCATGTTTGAAAAACATTTTCACAGAAATAAGGGGGAAAGGCTCCATAAATTAAAGTTTTCTTGCTTTTTTAGGAAAAATTTTGATATCCTACAAAAGTGCTCCCATTTGTTTTTCACGTCGTCAAGTCAAACTAAAATAATGAGGAAAGTCAACGAAATAAAGAATATGATGACAAAACGATGTTGCGACTACTCTAACAAATAATTAACAGCCGTGTGATGTTTAATCCCAACAAGACTCAATTCTTATGCTTTTAGTGACAGTATAAGACTGAACTCTTATTGCCAATAAACATCTCACAACTCTTAATAATTCAACCATACCCTGTTAGATGCTTCGGATTTTGAAATTCACACTTTTTGGAATAATCAGAGAAAAATTCGAAAATTGATTGATTTCATAATGGAAAATGGAAAAGTTTCCAAAGCATCTACACCAATGATACACAAGCGAGGCCGTCCATAACAACGGGGTTGACGGTGGCCAGGTACTGATGTGATACTTTACAAAGTAAACATACACTAATCGCCAGCTCGAAGCATTTTTGAGAGTAAAAAAAAAAAAAAACGAACTGACTCTAATGGATATCTGCAAAAGAACGAGGACTTTTCTTGGCAGAAGATGAAGCAGATGTCATTATTTCAATTAAAGGGCAGAGCTTCATAACAAATTGATAGTTGGGGAAAGCACAATAGGTTCAACATTCAACTGAAAAGTGATATTATTTGAAGTTAAAGTCCAATCATTCAATGTTTCACTTTATACCATTCCTCTGGTCAACAACAGCATGTATGAAGCATTAATTTTCGACTAAAATGCTTCCGAGTCAATCGTCGGTGCAAAAGCGTCAACTGTGCTATTTAAATTTATTGAGGTAAAAATCTTAAGTTCGTTTCTTTAAAGTCAGTACAATTAAAGTTATTTAAACCTAAAAGAGATGAAGCCAAAAAATAGAACATCTAGAAACCATATACCTGAGTCGGAGTAACTTATTATTCCGACGGCTTTGTGTCAGCAACTGGACGTTCATTCTCTTTGCTTTCGCCGTCAGAAATCGCGTGTATATTGTTCTCGGCCTCACCATTCATGACGTCAACATTACGGGCTCCTCGACGGCCTCTGCCTGTAATTTCAAGGTCATGCAGTTTCGAATTTACTCTTTTAAAGGCCTTCGTATTCTTCTACCCTTCCTCCCACTTTTCTCAATTCAAAGGAAAAAGAAAATAAATAAATCCGCACTTCCACGACCACGGCCACGACCAGAACTTTTTCGTGAAACATTTTCACCACTTGATTGATCCTCACCCGTAGCCTCCTGATGGTCACCTTCCGATGCACGGCGACGCTGTCCACCACGACCACGTCCTCGACCACGACTACGGCCACGTCCACGACTACGAAATCCACCACGTCCGCGTCTCCCGCCCTGAAAACGCTAGAAAATATGTTGCTTCCATGTCGCCTTATCAAAATTACATGTTCGTCAAGTTCTATAACTTTCTTCTGCCGGTAGAGCAAAGAAAAAATCATAACCAACTAGGAATTCCTTACTTCATCATTATCGCCACTTTCACCATCAGCTCTATCGCCTTCAGAGTTTGCGCGTCTCGCTCCACCTCTTCCTGGACGGTAAGCACCATAATAGAAACGTCGACGATAACCTCGCCCTCTTCCTCGCATGTCGCTTTTATCAGCTGCATATCTCGAGCCCTCTACGTTACCACCATTCGGACCGGTGACATTTGCTGCTTCTGGACCTTTTTGTCCTTCTACGACATCGAATTCTACCTGGAAAGCAAGCCAGTGATTTGATTACCCCACCTTAAAGTCCAATTATTGAATATTAGCTTGGTATTACTAAACAACCAATTTGACGGACAACTTACTGTTGAAGAAAATCTTCCCTATTGCTCTTCTTCATGGAATTCAATAATCCAAGACATTATGCGAGTAAGAAAAGAACTGACTTTTTCGCCATCGCCTAGTGATCTCAGATACTTGTTTGGGTTGTTTTTTGTGACAGCCGTTTGATGAACGAAGATGTCATCGCCTGTATCAGCGCGGTTTATGAACCCATAGCCGTTCTTGACGTTGAACCTAGAAAAAATTCTGCATGCATAGAGAATAACAAATCATGAAGATGGAAGAAGAGCAAAAATTTTCGAAAACCACATCTAGAGAGATAATGAAAAACCTTATTAACTAGCTGGATAAATAATATCATCAGTACGATACAACATTTACCCACTGCTATTAATCATCATCAACTAACGAATACGTCTGTTCAATTTTATGAGGTGACAGAAATTATTATCAAGAAAAGTCCCATGATAGACACTTCACCAGCTCATATCAACTCATCCGTCAAGACAAAGTTTAAATCGATGTTTCTCTAAGCGAACAAGTTAATAGGAAATCTGAGTTAAAGGCATCAAGAGTAAATCTAACCGAAAGTACGGTAACAATAATGCTTCTCTAGAAGACGATATTAACATGCCGCCTTCCTTTCATTACTTTTGAACGAAGGGTAAAATTACAAGTTCCACACTTACCACTTAACAGTGCCCTGTATGTGACGTGCAACGATCTTTTTGCCGTCAATGTGGTTTTCGTCATTCAAGGGCGTTTCAGTCTTTGGCTGCTCGTAATGGCCCTCCGGCTTCTGTAAATAAATGCATTATGTGAGGTCATGCAACGCAAGTGTTATATCCAAATAGTTCACAACAGTTTATTTGAGTAGATTTCAAATGAACTAAAGTGAACAAAAATTATTTTCTTTGCAATTTTTGAAGTTTCCTTTTAAAGGTACTCACGTTGTTGGTTTCAGCCATTTCAGATGGTACGGCTTGCGGTGGTAGCTGCAGCAGATCTTCTTGTTTAAGCGGCTGAAGAATTTAAATTGATTTCTTAAAAAGTTGATTTAAAAGTGTATCATTAAAATTCCTCCTTTTATTGGATTCACGGGTATATCACGATAGAATTCGTAACTTTTTAAGGCAGTCAGAATTGCTGGCTAGGCACTATCTCTTCAAGGATCTTAGAAGTTTTGAGCATTACTTTTTCCTTACTTGTTGAAAAAAAACCACTCCAAAGACAAATGAACTAAAACAGTAACAATAAGCCCATATAACGTGATAAATATGATATCGATCCAGAAATATAATGATTACAAACTAAACCATAGACGATACCACAACTATTGCAAAATTCTCTCTACCTAATTGGATATTCATAAATTTATTCGACAATTCATCAAACGAATTTATCTACAGAGCAAAAATCACAGAATCCCGAAGCCCCAACTTCCTTCCCCCCTTCACACCCATCCCTTCTCCCTAATCGATTCTGTCTAAACCATCCAAAAAAAGCCCGGCCCGTATGACATTTCATGGCTTCGGCCTTAAATATTCTAACTTAAATCCAACATACAATTTCTGAAATACCACTCAGGTAATAAATAAATGCCCCAAATTTTATTTTGTCTTATTACGTTCTTCAGCGTGCTGTTTCCGTCCCTGTTCCGGTCTAGTACCACTACCTTAGCCGTTCCTACCAATTCCTGTCTAGTACACCATATCGTTCTACTTCACCCTTTTTTCTCTAGTACCACACTACTCAATATTTTCTATCGTTCCGCTCCATTATAACTTCCTAACTGCCTTTCTACACTGCCATTATTCCTATCTTAAATCAATTCCATTTCTGGTCTAGTATCATACCATTCCACCTACCCCTTTCTTTCTGGTACCACAATTATTGCACCACCATATCTTTTCTATCGACATACTTCTCTCCTCTCATCTCTCCTGCTACTACCGACCTTATATTGTCTCATCCTCTGTCAACTTCTTTCCTGTAATCGATAAACAACTACTGTCTCTCATTGATCAACTCACAGATCTGATCTTTGATCGTGATGACTGACTGACATGTCAAAAAGCGTCACCTGATCATTACATGATTTCCTCTGATGTTATCAGAATTTGCACTGAAACAATCAATCAATACTCCTGATCTCTCCCATTCCATCCCATCTTTCCAATCAATCCATATCACAATTGATCAAATATCCCTTCATCAGGATAGCATCAAACCCTAACTTCTAAGAAATTTGAAAGCGTAATAAAAGTTTACTTTGGTTTAACATTGATTACTAACTCCAGAATGAGATCTTAGTTACTATGCTAATTTCTTTTAATGAAAGTCACAAATGATTAATTTCTTCTGGTAGTTTCCTTCGAAGTTACAATTTACGATAAGAACTACCATGATTTTGAAAATAAGCCCGAATTTTGATTCATTATAAATGATGTTCGTCTGTGAAAATAGCTTGGAGATTACCTTAGTTTTCATTACAGACAATCAAGATTCCTGTAGTTATTTTCGAAAACAAACTTATAAAATGCTTCTCAAAACTTGATGGATTTATTATAAACAGGAATTATATTCCACGTCACTTTAGATTTCGAAACAAGTGCAGAAATTCAGAAACAATCAAAACTAGTGGTTTTAATGCAATTTCTCTAATAAAAAAAAAAGAAAAAATTAAAGAAAACTGTTTTACCACTCATACTTTACTCTCCATTCCCTCTTCGAAACTACACATTTTTCTCTCGAGAAAATTTCACTTCGAACTTCGACTTCTTGGAATACCTACTGCTCGCAAAAAGTGCTAATTTTGTGCTAATGACAAAAAAATTTTTTAAGAAATCAGAGTTTCTAGCCTTCCATCAATTCTTCCTGTTGTGTATAAATGAATCAATAGAAAAAAGGACTTTTTCTGACAGGCAGATTCTTGAAATTTAAAAGAAAGTCCTAATTTAATACAAAGTTCATAAATGTTCGATTATTACTACTCTTTTCAACCGTAAAATTTAGATTTTCATGATAAAAAGTTGTGTAGACAAATTAATTGGTAAGAATTGACTAGCGTCCGGGTCTTTCATTGCCTTCTAAAATTAAATCTCTTGTTCCATAAAATTTTAATTTATCTAAAATTCCAGGAAACAATTAAGATGATACTAAATACTAGTTGCCAACTGATCTTTGCAAAAATGAGACATTGGAGTCAAGAAGGGTGTTGTAAATGTTTGCAATCTTCATACATAAACCTGTGCGTGCGTGTCCCAGCTTAACCGTTATTTAGAAACATTCTTACCTGCTGCTGTTCCTTTACAGATATTTAATTTATGGGTAGACTTCTTTACCTAGATTGTCCAGGTCCGTAACGTAATGATATGGAGCGAAAATTACTAAAAATGATTGAGTCATTAAAAACATGGAAGTGCTACTGTCAAAAAAAGTGTAATCGAATCTACTTTATTCCTTTGTAAATATTCTCATATGGAAGTAAATGAAAACCATAATAAAAATTAGTGGAATTACGCAACTAAAATACATATGTACTTGATTGGTTACCTGCTGACCATTACTGACAAATATGGTAACATAAATGAATGGGATAGCTGAAAGTGACCGTGAAAGAAAGGACTGCTACTGGAGATTTGAAATGACCCTCAGAGGAAGTGGCGATATAGAAGATGAAGGAGATGACCCGAGGAAGATGAGAACCGGAGAAAAGAGCAGTGTGAGAGATGACTACCGGGGGGAATAACACAGTGTGGGAGGTGACCCCGCGGAGTGCAGGAGATGACCTGAGAGGTCAAATAGGCAAGATAGAAGTAATCGTGGGTGTGTGTGTGTGTGTGTGTGTGCTTGGATCTGTGGGATGTAATGGAGAGATAAAGTTAGAAGCATTCTCGACAGGTGGATGGATGGGTGAAGTGCAATGTGAGTGGATGAGGGGAGGTGGCCAAAATGTGCGAGCTGTTTTTCACTTGCCAACTATGTTCGTCGGGAATGGCTGGTACGGGAAGATCAAGGAGGTTGAGCAGTTCGGGAACACAAGAACACGAGCCTGTTGCCTGACCCCGCCGCATACCTCAGCCCATCTCAACATTCACTCAAATGTTATCGCTCCTTCTCTCTTTCTTTTTCTGATCGCTTAGTACCAATTGAATTATTTTCAGAAAATTGTAGTGTTAATTTTAAAACTTCTAAAGTTCAGTTGTTTGGATGGGTCATTAACTCAGTCAGTGAGCTGGTCATTTGCAATAATAGTATTGAAATACAGGAGAAAGAAAAGGTCAAAGAAACAAAAGGAAAGAGAAGAGGATAAAGAATAATAATAGAGTATTAAGAAATGACTAGGGGAAGAGGGTCTACTGAGGTATTCTTTTACAACGGGTAATACGGGGGGAATCGAAGGGTGAAGTGAGCTAGGTATTGCATCAATAGATTGGAACAAGAAATACGGGAGAAATCTCGGGAGAGGGAGAGGGAGGTTGTTTTACTATGAACAAATTTGGTGGAGGATCTGGATAATTTGATAAATGCCTTCCTGTTACATTTTTTTTACCGCTTTGCCAACAATCACTGGAAAAATTGCATTTGAATTCCCTGGAGAGCAAGTAGTTGAGAGTTCCCCGAGAGGGTAAAGAGAGAGGGCAAATTCAAGATTTCATTCTATGGTAAATCATATTTTATGTTTTTTTTTTTTTTTTTTTCTTCCTTTCTTTTTTTAATCTCGAAATATTTTGTTTGTCTAAATTCCTGATAATGATGAAAAAATAGTACACAATGAATAGCGATATTAATGAAATCATATCATAATGTGATAAGAAGGGGAACAAATAAAAAAGCAATTCCGCCTAAACTTCTTGTGAGTACCGTAATTACACCTTCCTTATATCTACCACTGAAAAAGAAACGATTAAAAAAAGCATTATTAACAGGTGCCGTAAAAAAGGAATATTGCTGTTCTATAGATAAGAGAGCAGAGCGGAAAGGGGATGAAGATTGAACTTAATGTTAGAATTAAGGAAGAAAGATATTCTAACTTTTTTCTGCTGTCTTCTTAGAAAGGAAAGAAAGAAAGAGGGAGGAAACTAAAAGGCATATTAGTATTGGATTTAAATAATTTATAATGTAAATTTTTTTTAGCTGTAAACAACAAATAGTAGTAGTCTTTACAACGCCCGGTATCTCTTCGTACAGATAGATGAGAAAGAAACAAAATGGAATGAATTTCGAGTGTAATGATTAACTACTAGGCTTGGTGTGTTTAGTTATCGATTCCCTTTCCAGTTGGATAATATGGCTAAATTTTAGAGGTTAAGTGTTAAAGGTTAGATATTTTTTTTGCGGAAACAACACATCCAGACTTACTCAGTGGAAGTAGAAAAATTTTAAAGAGGCCAAAATGAAATCAGTAAAGCAAAGAGACATGAATGAATCTATTCGGGAACGAAACGGAAAGGGATATAATAGAAGTTAAGTGAATGAAGATTGAACCCAAACAATTTCTCCCTCCACTTCTTTCTTTCTTTCTTTCTCTCTTTCTCTCCTGATCTGGTTTTCTCTTTTTTAATGTCTGTATCACATATCGGTTAGCTGTTTAAAAATTTTGGAACTTTTGATTATATTTTGTGAACAAATCGTATAGAGTGAAAATTAAAGATTTTTGAATTAATTAAGGTATGTAAAATGAATAATATAATGAAAATATTGCTGGAAGATCTCTGAAATATGACTGCTTTGTTTTTCTTTTTTCTCTTTCTTTCTTTCCCTATTTAAAGTAGGAAGTAGAAGAAATCAGTTAAAGTTAACGATAAGAAAGGAAATAATTAAATTAAACAATCGAAGCAAAAATTAGTGGGTTAAAGTTCTGCGCTGACCGATTTTAAATTTTTTAAAAATATTATTGGTATGAATAAGTCAAAAAGTTACCTCAGGCCCAGATCGAGTTGAATTTGATAGACCTATGGTTTCTGGTTGAGAACTGACCAATAAGTCACACTACTAGATTTGTTACTGCAGTGAAAGTAGAGGAGAGGGAGGCGTGTAAATTGACGGGTCAACTGACCTCGGATTTCGTGACCCTAACAAGAATAAGTGTATGTTTTGTACACAGATGAATTCTGTACTTTCTGCCATAGTTCTGGGAGATAAATGATTTGACCCCATTAGCCAACAACATTAAATAGTTTTTTTTTTTTCATTTTATTTCTAAAATAGTTTAAAATTGTGATTGCATTTTTGATTTTATAATGATTAATTCTAAATTTAACTTAGTCTTCTGAAAAGCATTTCATTTATATAAATGAATAAAATTATAAAGGGAATAATAAGTAGAAATGAAAAATGGTGAATGAATACTTGCACTATGATAAGGTTGACATCTATGATAAAAGAAATAAACACAGTGATAGTTATAGTGGTGGTATCGCAGGGATATCTGTGAAGTATGTAAAAATATCTGTTCATCAGAGAGAAAAAAAATTATTTGAAGTTTAAGAAGTTTAAAAATTAAAAAGGAAAAGTGAAATTCAACTACGACAATTCATAATTGTTGGGAATTGACAGTTAGCATAATTAATAATTTATTTGTTATTTCAAGTATGTTTACACATTTCTGGTGTTAGTCGATGACGAGTTAGGTGAAGGTAAAAAAAGGTACAAGTGAATAGACACGACTTTTGCAGAATGCGAAAAAATGTTAGTTGTAATGAAACTAAGCTGATTGAATAATTCAAAATCGAGATAATTTACCTCTTATCTAATATAGTCTTCAATTATTAGATTCATTTTCTCATTTAAATTATTAATGAAAATAAGTTTTATCAAAGTAGTTATTCCTAAATGTGAAGGATATTATTCTTGTCATAGTTCAATGCTGATGGCGAACATAATACATGCATAAGAATTACTCTAAGCATGCTTAAAGCTAAAATTTCTTAAAGCTTTTCTTTCAGATACTTTGCCTGAGAGATATAAAAGAGGTCAAGAGAAGTGCTCGAGTCTAACAGATATTTGAGGTTATGATCCTGAGAAAAATCTCATTGTCAGGGTGCTTTAAACGAACTGAAACTCAAGGGCTAATATTCCTATCTCATATACTGATTTTTATCTTTTTTTGCAGTTGAAATATAATTTTATCAATAATTTTTAAGTCATTCCTCTGACTCAAATTTGCTAAAATTTTTATTCAATTGTTGAAGTCCTAAAAAACAACAGAATCCAATGGTATGACAATGTTAATCTCATATATTTTGTATATCTTTGGGAAAAATAAAAAATGGAAGATTCGAGAACTATTTAAAACTTCAAGAAAACTTTTCTTTCCTAAAGTTTTGGATTTCTGAGAGGATACAAGATTTGGTGGCTGTATAAAAATTAAATTTGTCAGTTCTCAACTAGTTGGATTGTTTTAGAGTTTGAAAAGTTAATCTCGGAAGTTTCTTACTTCTTCGAAATTTATCTAAAATTAAAAAGTTAAATATTTTTATTTGATAACAATCAAAGCACGAGGAGGGCGAGAACAATAATGCAATGAATAGTTTTATATATTTCCTTTTTTCTTGAAATTTTGAGTGGAAAATGCTGCAAATATTAATAGCAAAAAAAGGAAATAGTAATCATTTTCACTGTAAATAATTGAAAAAGTTCGATGGCTGGTGACTAACCATTCCTTCTCTAATATTCAATCCTTTTCACTCTTAAAACTAAACTTCCATTGCAAATTTAAAAAACCAATTTTTTCATTCTGCCAAGAAATTATTGTTAATTAAAGGATGTTGTTCTTTTCTTTCGTTTTCCTCTAAAAATACATATGAATATGTAAATGGATTAAATTTTCAAATCCAACAAATTATTTAAATTTCATTGACGTATTTGTGTGATGCTTACGGACGTGAAGAGAGGGAAGCGTACGCCTAATTGTAATTTATGAAAAAACTAACCATCAAGTTATTATTATTTCATCCAATACGAAAAGAAAAGCAAAAAAAATTAAATGCCTCCCGAAGAAACTAATTTTTTGCTCACTTTTTTCCTGAACAATCTCATGGTGTTTAATTGAAACATTATTTTGACAACAACGGGAGTTAATGTTATCAATTAAAAATTCATTTATATACTTTCTGGATCATATGAAAATTGGATCATAAAGTGATAAACCAATGAATGAATGTGAAGTGAAATTAAATTTAAAATTTATCTATCATCAACAAAAGACGTGGAACATCCCAATATCTCACAGAAAAAATTAACAAAGCTTACGGGTCATAAATACGTACACGAAAACTGTAAAAGTTATTTCTTAAGAGATGCTGGGTACCTGATGGAACAAAAAAAAAAAGATATTGAAAGCATAGAACCCATAAAAGTTGTATAAATTCTAAAATAAATCTCGGGCATTTTCAAATTTTTAATAAAAAAAGCCATTGTGTAAGTGAAATTTTTTTTTGCTATCTAATTTTGATATTTTTGAAAAGGAATAATTTCTTAGTATTTTGAAGAAAAGTTCGAATGAATTGACATGTGAAAATTTTACGACACATGTGAGAGTTTCTTAACAATAAATAATTTTCTTTGAAAAAAATTCTTTTTTTTTCAGTAATTTTATAATTTTAAGCAGCGATTTTTAGTTAGCACGCTTCTTCAATAGCTAAAATGCTATAATGGATGAAAATTTGTAAGTTTTACAGTAGCAAATAAGTTTTTAACAGTAATTAATGCCTGTTTATTAAGAAAGAAAGCAATATAAGACAAGCAATCAATAATTTGTATGCTTTACAATGGGGCTGCTGATTGTGAATATAAATTGATTTCAAGGTGCTTAGTTCACGTCTTGAAAAATTAATGGTACAAGATGATGGCAGAATGGGCCATTTAATCTTCAGCATATCATAGATTGCACTGCGACTGATCCAAAATAATCGATCGATGAACTGAAAATTGAACTTACTATGTATGATTTGTTAATTTAAAGAGTAATCTTGTAATAATTTCTTGAATTAACGTTTTAAAGTGGAATGAATTCACAAGTGATACTTCAGGAGATCTTATCACAAGTATACCTAAGTACCATATAAAATATCCGTTGATCAATGGAAGGAAGTTAATTTGCAACTGTATCTAAAAGAAAGACCCCGAGGTGAAATGACCATCAGGTGTCGTCTGTCACCCTCTCAGACATAATTAATAAATATAAAGTTTTTTTTTTTCAAATTACACTTTCACTGCTGTATCCACAGAAATGTCCGTAATTTCGTACACTGCATTCAGCAAATCTATCCAAACTTCTGAAATAAAAATTCGCAATTGCAGTTACAAATTGAATTTTTGTTAGTTAACTTTTTTTTTCCCCAAGACGTAAAAAATTAGATCAGATGTGGCGTAATTATATAATTAACTAATTACAATAATGAAAAATGCAGGTCAAAAATTAACTGACAAGCATACTCGCTGAAGTGCTGATGGTGATTGATTAATTGTTAGAAGTCTGATATGTTCTCGAATTTCATAACCCTCTTTTTGGCAGTTTGACGTTAAATTGTTGATATTTAGTCGCCAACATGGAAATTGAGCTTGAAGTACTGGAACTTTCTTATTTATTTACTTTATTTCCTC
This sequence comes from Setaria equina, assembly GCA_003012265.1. Taxonomy (NCBI): domain Eukaryota; kingdom Metazoa; phylum Nematoda; class Chromadorea; order Rhabditida; family Setariidae; genus Setaria; species Setaria equina. Next base: position 24,118 of record PQVD01000152.1, read on the forward strand.
ATTCATTCATTTGTTTAATCAATTTCATTTTTTATTTCAATCCTATTTTTAAATCTTATTGTTCACTGGCTTGTTGAATTCATTTTTTATTCTCCTTTAATTATTATTTACTTTGTTATTATCATTATTATTATTATTAATTATTAATTATTATTTATTAATTATTAGTATTAACTATTATCAATTATTATTACTACTATTGGTTATTTCAGCTTTATTTTTTCACTTAAAAGTAATTAAATATTTAAATTGGTATCCGGAATATTTCACGATGTTGAAATACATTTTCGTGCACTGCATGAGGTGAATTTGTAGTTGAGCAGAATTTTTAATTTAATTAATAGAGACAAGATTAAAAATGTAATGGAAGAAATGAGTAATAATTGGTTGAAATAAAAGATATCACTAGACCTAAAAGCCATTTTTGTTTTTTTATAAATTTTATATAACATTTTGAAATGTATGACGAAAAATAATTCTGATAATCAGTGATCATTTGGATTAAAAATAAAGAATTTCATGGATTAAAAAGCAAGTTCACCTATTAGGAAATGCCGTATAATGATATAAATTAATGTTTTAATTTTATAAATATGAAATCGCCGATTCTTCTGACATTATTCGAATACAGCAAGAGATAAAATTTGAAATGAGCTAAAATTAAGTGAATGAAATAAACGAATAGCATTTGGAATATGAAAATATAAATAAATTTTTTTTCTTTTTGAAGAAAAATGAAAAAAAGGTCGGATTTCGTTATGAAAATTAAGTGTGTGTAAAATGCAAAAGAAGTCAAAATATACCATGTAAATTGAAACATATTTCTCTCCAGGGCAAAAGTCCGAGCTCCAGGATTTTTCGCTCATTTGTTTTATTGCATCCAGCAAGACATTCGATCAGCAACTCATTACTTCTAAATTATTTTGGAATTATTTGCGTTGTCTTTTACAAATTTCCTTCTTTTAAAAAATTTAAAATGTAGCTTTGACATTGGAAACAAAAGTAAACATGATTTTAATGCATGAAGAAAATATTCCAGGAAGTTAATTTTCCGACAAGTTGCTAGTCGCTGAATTGTTAAGAAGGGTGACGTATCATGTAAACGTGGTTGATTAGCGTAAATGATTGTATTTAAATTGCGAGTAACAGTTTCGTTTTAACAGTATTTTAATTTCTGATTAATTAAGTAAACTTCACATATTAACTTCATCTTTCTTTAGGAAATGCAAAAGGAAATTTTTTTGGAAACTCCCCCCGAAATATAGAATGTCATTTACTCTTTTTTTTTTTTTATCGAAGAGTTTTGTTTTCAAAAGTTCTCATCATTAATTGTTGCAATTAACGCCAGAACATTATTATCGTTTCTAGTCTGAGGACTGGATGAGCAATTTGTGATAAGATTGTCGTCAATTATCACATATCCATTGCGATTCTTTTTAACCACTAAAGCGATTATCATTTAAAGATTGTCGTCAATTATCGCATATTCTTGCGACTCTTTTTTAAGTACTAAGCCATTATCGTTCTTTTTCTTCTCTTTTTTGTTTTTTCAGGAATAATTGGTTGGATGGTGCCATAAGTACTTCATCTTTTCGCATTCTTCAAAGATGACAAGGCAAACTATTGGTATTGGATGAAGTCCATAAATTATGATACACTTGTCACCCTGTTCCATTACCGATTTTACGCTACACTAAATGTCGCTGCACTAAACAGAAGAAAACGCCAAGACGCTAGATCAATTTATGGATTAGTATAAGTGAGAAAAGAAGTCTTAATGGGAAATGATCGGATTCTGAGAAAACTATTCACTTTTTGCAATCATCATAATTATGCCTTAATTGACCGAAAAAGGTTATTATAATTATGTCATAATTGGTTAAATAAAAAAAAAAAGATCAAATTGTTTTAGAGTCGATTATCTGAACAGAGCACTCAAATTTGTGATCTTAGTTTTATTGATTTAAATATGAAATTTAGTCTTTGACAAAGTTTTTTAAAAAGTCAAATTTTGTATTTAATACCAAGTATCATTCATTTAAAGCCATTTAATACAAAATTTTTAATGAATTATTTGTTCACTAAAGAAAAAAGAAGCTTTGCTGCCAAAAAAGTTCTAATATGAATTTGTAACATTTTTTTTTATAGGAAATGTTTGTTTTAGGAATGAATAAAATATTTTCTCATCCATGCTTAATCAAAAATAACATCTTGTAATAAATGAAATTTGATAAAATTTCCATTTCATTCCTTCAAAATGGATCATCTGGCAGTTAGTTGAGTGTATATATATGATTAAATTGTGCATCTCATCCTGATAAAAGTATATTACCTCGGGGAATAGACATGTAAGAATGGTTTTCTCACTTTTCCATGTTAACAAACAACAAAATTTAATTTAGAATTGTCATCTTATCACCAAAACAACTTGCTCACTTCCCATTCCATTTGGGAATGATGAAAATAAGATTTGGACTAAGCTTTAGGTAGACAAATGATGGCGCCTAATTTTCGAGGATGATTGATATGATATTCATACAGATATATGATATTCCTACAGCTAAATAAAAAGAACTTACCGCTTTCAATCTTATCTTTATTTCCTTCTAATCTATGCAATTCCCCTATGGTAAATAAGAGTACAGGTTATAATTGTTGGAATCGCGGTGAAAAGCCACAAATAACAGCACTGCTTTTCTTTAGAGATATAACAGATGCATATCAAGACAATAATAAGTTTGTAAAATTATTTTAAATTGAAATTCTTCTTCAACTTAATATCTCTTTCTTTTCAATTTGAAAAAGTTCATCGTTTAGATTCTTTCTTTCAGAGCTACTTAAAAATATTTACAAATTTAAATACAGGAGGGAACATGCAGTTTTGATAATCTTAATTAGAAAGAAAAATGAAGCTAAAATCGGAATTAAATCGATCAAAACTTCAAACTTGCTTATGTTTAATTTGTAATGAGAACTTGAAATATAAAAAAATTTGTTGAATTCTAATTAAACCATAAAAAATAAGCATTTGAATAAATTTATTGCCAACTATATAAGTTAATTAATTGTCAGTTAAGTAAGATTTAATGAGAGGTTTGCTCATTTAGTGAAATTGAGCTTGAAAAAAAAAAAAAAA
>PQVD01000154.1:0-11765 GCA_003012265.1 Setaria equina
TCAGAACGAATTATAATTGCGTATGAAACTTGTTAACACTCTGTAACGATTTAGCTAATACCAATGTATTTTATAAATTATGAAATTTGATTGAAAATCAAAAGGAAATGGACTTTAAAAAGATAATCTGTTATTTATATTGTTAAGCAACTGAAAAGGAAACTCTCGAACAATTTACATTCAAATTCAAACGACTAAATTTAGTTAGAGGATAAAGTGTCACAAAAAGTTTCGTTCAGGACATTAGAAATTATAATATGATATTATTTTTCCTTCACTTCATGTTGCGTAGTGATAATTTATTGATAAACTGAAATATTTTACTCCAGTATTATTTGCACAAGCATTTCTTATCACTTTTTGTAAGTTTTTGGTAGCAATTTAAGTGCTTAATTTTAATCTGAAAATTATACAATTTTCTAATAGTTGTGTTCTTTTGAACTGAAAGAAAAAAAAAGTCTGTCAAATTTTAAATGATGAAAATATTTTCAAAATTAAAAGTTCCATTTATACTGAATCAATCAGCCTAATTGATAAACTGAATGAGTGTCACTTGGCAGGTAAAAAGAAATTAAAACTTTTGCTGTTTTCCACTTGTTCTATTGTAATCAAATTAATATTTCGTCTCATTTTGTTTCATCGACTGAGTAGTTATTTAATATTTTCAACTATCATTATTGCAAACATTTTTTATTACATTTGGTACTCCGATTTTCGATTCATCCATTTGAAATTTTATTTTGTTTCATGTCATTTTAGCTATTAAACTATTTTTGAAAGAGTTACGGATTGATTTAAGATTCTTTGTAAGCTTTACTCTTTTCCAAAAATTTGTGGTTGTTATCTGAAATGAATGAAATGCATTTAATCATTAGTAATACCAACCTATCACTGATATTTTGTAGCAATGAATGACAATAATATAAATTAGTGTTATTTCTTATGTTATATTCATTATTGTGTAAAAACTGTAAGGATTTCATTTATACCAAAATTAATAATGACACATATGAAGAAGCGCTATGATATTTGAAGAGGCTATGTGTTTAACCAAAAATCAGTTAAATGATCTGATGTGATCAAGAAAAAAATTCGATATTTAGATCAGTGCTAATTCTTACTAACTGACAAGATTAGCTAGCAGGAGGAATATTACTGAAGGAAAAACCGTCAAACTCTCTTTCAAACTTGCGAAATGAATGCATCTGTTTGTTGATAGAGAAATATTTCTTATCTCTTATAAAAATTAATACAATATTAGATAGAAATATTTTACTGTCATGACAGCTACTGATAAAAATTATAAGTTCCAAAGTACGGCTCTAAGGGTGCGATATTGTATTGATGCTTTACTGATCTTAATGATTATTTTTTCTTTTTTTTCTTTAATTGTATCACTATTATATGGAATTTAATCCGCCAATATTTTGTTCGAAATCATCTAAAATTGATTATTTGCAAAAAGTTACAATTGAATTAGAGCTACTACGGCATATTATAATTTATGAAATGTTCACTGAAGGACCATCTTATCACCGTATCACCGATTTAATTTAATCTGCTTCTGATAATCTCGATATAAAACCGTACAGTACAATGCTAATCTTTTTTCTCTACAATTCCGAATTTAGTCAGCTCTCTCGATGCTGCATTTGTACATTGTTATTTTATTCTGAAATATTTTTAACAATTTAAAAATACCATTAAAATTTTATATAATTTTGATGTAAAATCACTTTAAATTATATTCAATTTATCGAATAAAATCACACTGAACAGGGTAGCAAAAATAAGAAATACAGGCGGTATGGCAATAGAAAATGTGCACAATATGTTTCGTAAGGAAGCAATGGCTTAGATTGCTTAAGTGCTAAAATTTTTCCTTGATGATGTTAATCAATTATTTGGTCGATCATTTCCTCTTCTCTTTCATCGTTTCTATCTTTTCATACTGCATTTAAAAAATTTATTGAAGTGATTAGTGTTAACTTGACATTAGTAGAGTGTTAAATATTTGTAATTTTAGATAAAAATTGAAATGAAATGAAATGTTCAATGGCAGTCAGTTTTTTTTCTACAGCAATTAATGTGGCCCACAAATGGAACTGATAAATTGCTACTATGAAATAAATTTTTTGCTTAGTATTCAATGCGAAGAAAATTGCTATTAACTAATGATAGTGAGAGATGTGATAACATTTTGAAATTTCTATCCTCTAATAATAAAACATTTTCCGTGATCTATAAAATGTGATATATCGAACTATAAGCGTATATTTTATAACCATAGAACCAAATTTTATTTCGTAATAACTTTATTATAATCAAATAACTTGCCGGAAAGAGTTTTCTAATATTGATCATCAAATCATTTCGGTAGTAAATTCATTCTAAAAATAGATGTCGAATAGTGGAAATTTCAATGACATATCACTAATTAATTAATAGTTAGCAAAAAAGCGTTAAATTAGCGTTATTCAACATTTTTGTCCTCACATTTTTTTCCCTAAAATTATACACATATATTTTGTATGACATATAATTTTATGCAATTAATACATTTAACCAATCAAATGAACAAAGAGATGAATGGCAGAATATGAGAAATTTATCTGGTAAGGAGAATAAGCAAATTCATTCCTGAAGTTTCAATTTCTCGCTGCTCAATAAATGTTCATAAAAAAAATATCGTTAATGAACGAGATGAAATTTCTCTCTATGATTCATAAATTTTAAATTTACTGAGAAAGAAAAACCATAAATGTCCTACCTTACAACAAAACGGAAAAGGCTTGGTTGGACTATTTAGGCGGTAGATCTCATAGTACTTATATTTTCCAGCCATTTCGATGCCTTTGTTCACGGGCTGTTACGGAGATATGGATTCCGAAATACTGACTAGATTTATAGAATTTATGAATATAGGTTTTCCTTCCTGGAGATATATTATTATGAAATAATCCATTAGATTGCAGTTAGTGTCTGGTTTGATTTGAAAATAAATTCGTAGTTTACTGCAGCGATCTCATGTGCTGGAATATCCAAACGGTATACCGACAAGTTTAAATAACACTGGGCAACAGTGGGATCTGCCAAATGGTTGGCCTCCCTTGCAACATATCATCATCGAAGGAATGCGAAAATCCAGCGATCCCGAAGCTCAGAAATTGGTAATTTGACGGTGAACTAATTAAATCTTCATTGAATGTTTGATATTTCTTCAAGTTCTCCAAATAATTTTTTCAGGAAAAAAATTATGTGTTCTTACAGATATTTTAAATATATACAAGCCTACCAAAATCGCTCTTCCAGGCACTCAAATTAGCCCGAAATTGGATATTGACAATTCACTGTGGCGAATTGCCAAATTCTTAATATTCAAGATGTGATCAGTGCAGGGAATGCAGACTGACGAAACATTCATCTGATTAATTGCTGATAAAATCCCTGACCTATCAACTCCATTTCCATAGAGCGGCAAAGATACTTAAGTGCGAGAGAATGTGTAATTAATTCTGGTATATTTGAACTTTAGCAGTGCTTTTATCTTCTAAGAAAGTTTGTATTGTTAAAGCATGCCACCTAACCAGTATTTCCATGTCTTCACTGCTTTTTTCTGGATATTTTTCATCTGCTGGGGATCGTTCCGTCCTCTATTGCTCCACCCAAAAATGATTTTATTTTTCAGCACTTTTACTGTCAATCTTTTGTTTATCATCTTTGATCGACATTTTTGTAGCATTCGACAATCCAGTTAATTTGCTATCCAGAAAACCGTAAGATTATTTAGCAGAAATCTTCCACGCTTTTTGTTCTACTTTGACAGATCAGGTCCTTACTTATCGCATCTATCTCGAGAAAGAGCATATCATTATATCAGATGTTATCAGAATGGAATAGCAATAATGTACTGCTTTCTGTATTACATAATCCAGTGAATTTTCGCAATACTAAACTGCAGAATCATATAAATACTGTAATGCTAGCAACAATATTTAAATAACATAACGAATATACCAAATAGATTCGTTTGATTGACAACCCGACAGTATGAGCATGACAGTTTCGTTTCTACAGAAATATAAGCATCTCTAACGTATTATCACAGTAAACCACATGCATTCCATTGAGTACAGTAGAAAAGAAATAAACAAAAAAGTGGCTACAGGCTAGCATCTTAATTTACGAGAAATGATCCCTAAATCCAAACAGCCCACCAGTTGCCGACAAAGCACTCACTCCCCTGCTCGAGAGCACATTCGAAGTATTGAAACCATTAGCAATCGTTTCGATGAGTGACTTTGACGTTCAATGGTCTAAAGCATTGTTTGGGATGGATAGAAACTGAGGTGGTTTCAGAATTGCTTAAGGTACACATGACTGTGGGTTGCATGTTTTGAATCTTTATTGTATTGAAGGGTATCGCAATGGAAACCAGGAAATTCAGTCCGGGTTTTCGATCCGACTTACGTCTTTTACCACGTATCCATGAAGTAAGTCGAGAAACTTTACAACTTCTTTAGACACTGCGTAATATATTTTGTAATATCTAGAAACAAAAAGAGAGAGATAGAGAGCAAAGAAATGAAATGAATACAAGACAAATTCATAAAGATAACGAAAAGCATCTAAGTAAGGTTGATGCTTTTGTTTAGCAAATTAACGTATAAATAAATATCTGCTGTAGATTTAGGTCATGGAATTTTCTTAAATGAGATCACTTACAAAATGATTTCTGAGTTGTCATTATAGGTTTGGGAAGCGAATAAAGGATTTGACGCAGAAGATGTTGCTCGTCATCTTCAGCAAACCTACCCGTTAGTTAACTTCAAATTTGTTTTCATTTATTTCAAGCTGTCCTTGTCACAAATATTTTTATTCTCGCGAATGTTTCAATTTAATTTAGGGAGTATGCAAGGCGGAAATTTCGTGACTTCGTAAAATTAGTGGAAATTGGACTCAGAAAGATAAAGGCTGTTCAGGTAGCGGATAATGTGATTGATCTAACCGACGAATCTAATGGTTCGCCGTTACTTGTAGAACGAAAGCGCAAGTTAACGTTAGTGTTTTTAGTTGTTTTATTTTCTTTTTTGTGCAAGGATTGAATAAATTTGCTGATATGTTGTGTTTATCTACCATGAAGTTGGTTGTCATTCTTTATGATCGGTTTTGTTGAGAAGTGGGTAAATTCATTAATTAATTTATGCCATTCGCTATGATTTAATTTACCGATCATTTTTCATTTTGTTGGATAACTTTCAGGTCGAAAACTGCGAAGAAGCTTACCTCTAGTCATGACAAAAACGACCTTTTAAATCGTAGCTCCAGCGTAGTGGAAGCAGATGTAAGGATTTATAATTATATTTTGCAAGTACAGACTGTATTGTTGCTTTCCTTTTCTTTAGTTAGTTGAAACTTCTATGAATTTCTTGTCTTTGCAGCAGAAGAAGTCACGAAAATCACATTCATCATTTGGGCGGCTGTACAGCGCAGACATTAACGTGGAACCAACTGCATCATATGTTACGTTCTCAGATATCGGCGGATATCAGCAGCAGTTGTTGGTGAGATTTGGTTAGGATCTTGTAATTGAACTGCGGTTTTTTTTCTTTTTTTTTTAACGGTTTTTTGCTCATGTTTTTAGGAGGTTTGTCGCTTTGTAATGCATTTGTTACATCCGGAAATCGACGATCTACTTGGAGTTGCGCATCCTACTGGCTTTTTATTACACGGTCCTCCTGGATGTGGAAAGACATTGTTTGCTCAAGCTGTTGCGGGGGTTAGTGCTTGGAAAGTTGTAGGTTTTTTCTTAGCTTACACCTATTTGCAGACGATGTGAAATCGTAGCAGTGTTGTTATTTGCGGTTTGTTGAAGATCTCCATTTTTTAGGAATTTGGAATACCCATTTTAAAAGTGTCAGTGACAGAATTGGTGTCTGGGGTGTCCGGTGAAACCGAACAAAAGATAAGGTTGTTATTCAATAAAGCAGTCGAAGTATCGCCATGTGTTCTACTTTTGGATGACGTTGATGCCATTGCATCAAGACGGGATAATGCGCAACGTGAAATGGAAAGACGTGTTGTATCACAGCTTGCTGCCTGCCTTGACGGTGAGTATAAATAATGATATGATCCCTCACCTTTTATTTGTTTTGAATGCATGCTTCAAAATCATTTCAGACTTGTCGAACCCAAGGAAAGATGGTGAACTGAACCGAGATGGCGCAGACGTAGATTTTTCAATCCAAGAAAAGCATAAAGGAAACGTCCTCGTAATAGGTTAACATTTTAATTTGTTTACTATAATCCTTCTCGAGTTATAAGTTTTAGTGAGATTGGTCTTTCATAACACATGCTTCCTAATTGCAGGTACTACAAATAGGGTAGAAACTATGGATCCAGCCCTACGAAGAGCTGGTCGCTTTGATAAAGAAATAGCCTTGGGGATTCCAGATAAATATGCCAGAACAAAAATACTGGAAATCGTTTGCAGGTGTTTTATCTCGTATTTGTTTTCCTTGGTCCTTTGGCTGCATCATAACTGAAATACTTGATGTGTTTGTTTATTTGGAATTTCAATTTCATTTTGTTTCTCAGGGGTCTTCGACTGGATGAAAGTGTAACATTGCAAGAACTGGCACGCCTGACTCCAGGATATGTGGGAGCCGATCTTAAAGCTCTTTCTAGAGAAGCGGCATCTTGTGCGGTGAATAGAGCAGTAAATGGGTATATTAAATAAGATAACATGAATATTTTTCATAGTTTTTTAGTCAGTGGAATTCATTTTCAAAAATGACGGTTTTTTTCATCATTTTCATATATGATTGTTATGCTTTTCAAGGATATTTGAGACAACAGATGTGCTTAAATCTGAGACGAAGACAATTGAAAAAACCGAGTTGGAACTACAAAAAAGTATGATATCCAGCTTTATTTGCTAAGATTTCATTAGTTCAAGTTTCGAGTACAAGGTAACCATAAAATAAGTGTTCATAAAGTCTGATCTGATTGGAGACGACTAAGTAGTGTCAGAAGTAACCACTTAATCTTTAATATATTTAGAAGTAGCAGTAATGTCAAGATGTTTTAGTGGTATTGTTAAGGTTCAAACGGTCAACTTTTATTTGCTACACGTTCCTAATTCAGTATTTATTGATTTCAGTGCTGATTTGGTTAAAATCATCACAGCGAATTGAAGAGGTCGATTTGCTTGAAATGTATATAACGATAAGTGACTTCAATAAAGCATTGACACTGGTGGATCCATCGGCAAAACGTGAAGGATTTGCGACTGTTCCAGATATCAAGTGGGATGATATTGGTGCTCTTGAAAACATCCGTGAGGAGCTCAAGTGGAGCATACTGGTGCGTAAATGAAGTTAAATGCTTCGGTCTTAGTAACTTCTGAAAGTGGTTTCTATTTATCATAACCTTCAAAGTTATTTATTTTATGGGCACTTCGACTAAAACTCAGTTGCAGGTTCCTATCCAACAGCCTGAACTTTTCGATGAGTTTGGAATAGCAAGCAAACCGCAGGGAATACTATTGTGTGGACCACCAGGTTGCGGTAAAACGTTATTGGCGAAAGCTGTCGCAAATGAAAGTGGCATGAATTTCATTAGCATTAAAGGCCCTGAATTGCTAAGCATGGTGTCTCTTTTGATCGTTAATAGTTGTTTTTAAGTTCTTAGAGTAGTAAAAAAATCATAAAGTAGTTTTTTTTTGTTGAGCTGTTGAAGCAGAGAATGTTTTCAGTATTGTGTTGGTCGAATTAGACTCATCAAATTTCCTGAAATTTAAATATTTTTTACAGTATGTTGGGGAAAGTGAAAGAGCGGTGCGAACTGTTTTCCAAAGGGCAAGAGATTCTTCACCTTGTGTTATTTTCTTCGACGAAATCGATGCATTATGTCCAAAACGAATGAGTAGTGAAGTATTACCAGTTTTTTTTCTTTTTTTTTGTTTTATGACAATTTTCCCATCTTACATTGATTCTGTTTTAATATTAATCGTTCGTTCTTAAATTTATAATTTCTCAGTGCTACGTTTTAATTATAGTAACGAAATTCGATATAGGCTGTTTGCCGAGATTTTGCTTTCGAATTCTGCATTTGGGTTAAAGAACAAAGACGGTTCGGAAAAAAAGAACTTTCATAAAAAAAAAAACAATAATATTTAGCTTCTGGATCATTCCTTTTTTTTCTTCAGACGACTGGCAGTTCAAGATTGGTAAATCAACTGCTTACAGAAATGGATGGTATAGAAAGCCGGAAAGAAGTATTTTTGATAGGCGCAACAAATCGTCCAGGTATGCTAATTGCAAATATGGAAGTATAGTGGAGAGAACTTATCATTGAATTTACCAGTGAACTGATAAAATCCCAAGTGTTGTTCCATGGAGTCAAGTTCAGCTTAAGGATACTTTTGTCATCCTAACGAGGAGTTACCATTCTAGCATTGAACAAACTTGCATTTTTTTATATGGCCTACGATCTCATCGTAAAAGTATCGACTGATATTAAACGTGGATTGTGTATTATAGATATTGTCGATGGCGCTATTTTACGTCCCGGAAGACTAGATAAAATACTTTTTGTTGATTTTCCAAACATAAATGAGAAAGAAGATATCCTGCGCAAGATAACAAACAATGGGAAACGCCCTTACTTATCAGATGATTTTTCATTCAAAAATGTTGTTATAGACCCTGTTCTCGAATGGTTCACGTAGGTTTTAACATTTTTTTATTTCCGAGAACTGTTTAGACTAATCAGGAACTTTTCACTAGTTAGAAAGATGTGAAGGTTTTGTTTCCGGAAGTTGCATTTAGTTTAATAAACAAAGACCGTCTCAAAAAAGAAATAGTTTTCGTCACTAAATTATTTTGGATGTTAAAAATTCCGGCTCCATTTTCATTTTTTATAAAATTTCATTACTTTGATACTATATGCAGGTGCATACGGATGATTTGTATCTAATTATCGCGTATTATTTATTGATTTTCAGAGGAGCAGACATGGCAGCACTCGTGCATGAGGCGGGTATTATAGCTATGAAGGAAAGTATAACTTCAGATAAATTAAGCACAGATCATCGTGTGACCATGGAGCACTTTCGAAGTGCGGCCCAGCGAATAAGACCATCTGTCCCAGAAAAAGATAGAATTATTTATCAAAAGTTGAAGGAAATGTATGGAAAATTAAAATCTCTTTAACCTTATGATTAAATAAAACCGTCAAGGAAAATATCACTGAAGTATTCCCTATATAGCAATAACCAGCTGTTAATTACTGTTTCATGGTTTGTTGTTTCTGTTGATGTTGTTGGTCCTTTAAAATTTGTAAAGTTCCATACAGTTTTTTTTTTGGTTTTGCTCTACTTTAGCAGACGACGAAGTCTTTGCAAAAGACCATTGCTGATAGAAAAAAGAATTACTGCATGAAGGGATTATAGACTCTTAGTATTCCTGCCGTATCTTTATTTGAAATTTTTCCTATTTCAACATCCTTGTTTATTTTACGTTTATAACATATGCATCAAAATAATCCTCAAATGATTCTAATGTTATCTGAGACCACATTTAAAGTGATAATTTTAAGCTTTACGATGTAAATTTATGAGTTCAAACCTTGTAGAGCTCATATCTATTCAAAATTTTTTTAATAACAGTGGATGATGAGATAAGAGAGTTGTCCTATTATTTTTATTGTGTTTTTCCGGATATTTTCACCAGAAAGTTGCTAGGGATATATAAATTGTTGAGCTGTTACTTGCCGGTTACTATTTAAATTGTTGCTTCATGTTTTACCTAAGCATCTTAATTATTAGGAATAATAAGTACATTACCACGAAATAATTTTTGTTAATTAGATGACGATTTGAATTTCTCAGAGCTCGCTAGACATGCAAGTTATTTATCTGTTGTTTCTATTTCAATTGTCTGGGTAAAATGAACAAATTTAATGCTGTTATAAAACAAGCAAGTATGTTTGATAGGATTTCCCATTCATTGTGACATATCTCTGGATTTGGATGATTGCTTAACCTATAACTGAATCCTTGTATGGAAAATCTAAAAAAGGCTTGATACTATGATTGAACTCCTTTTGAAAAGGGGATTTTGTTCATCACAAAAATTTGCTGGTAGCCTCTCGAATCACTTCGTTCGACTTGTAGTCGTATCTGGTTCACCCAAAACCTCGGTAAATACGTTCCGACGAAATTATATCCAAGAAGCTGGCTTAATACATGTCACTGAGCAGATTTTTAGACTGGAGAAATCAAATTCTGAGAGCAATTTGTGCAATCTCAAGACTTTCCTTCCTAGTGTCTATTATTCTGGACAATTATGGCATCTAAATGACATTCGTTTTTGAGTTGACAGTTGGCATACTTGGTGTTTAAGCTCATCTGGATAACACAGCAATTCATCAAATTTCACCGATGAATATTTGCCGAGTGGATGTTGATGTTATATCATAGTTCACAACCGACCGTTTCATCTTTTACCGGCAGCATTACTGATTCAATGATCATTTGGAATCTTTTACGGTTAACAAGGTGATATCAGTTGAAAATGCTGCTATCATCGATTCAGTGATATGAAAAGATATAGTTAATGCGAATTTGTAGTTTAATAACTGCAACATAAGTTATAAAAATGAATAAAATACATCTGATGCATTATAAATTTGTAAGAAAAATGTGTGGAAATGGAAACTGTGCATAATAACACTTGACAAAATGGAAGAACGAAAGAATTTTTATTATTTCAAATCAGTTATTGTTTCTACTAATCTAAGTAATCGAATTCTGATTTCATCGAGAAGTACCAACTAAAAACTGCACTCTGAAGTATGTTTAGATAGGTGAACAGTAGCAGCATATTGGTTTTGTTGTTCACATAAAGGAAAAGTAAGACAGAAATGATAAAGAAAAAGCCTTGGTTTCTAGGAACGAGCACTTCTACTCTTATTATTTACAAGTTCTAATTTCTCTACTCCTACCACTTTTACCATTTATAAATAGTAAAAATTAATATCATTTTTGATATTTAAAGGTATTTAAAGATATTTAAATTGGCAGTATTTAAAATATATTCAAGCTGTGAAAGTCACTCAGATACTATCATGAAATGACTCGTTTTCACAAAGAGAGTAGGAAACAAAAACCAGAAGGATATCATTCAGATTTTAATAAGTAATATTGTTTAGAATCAGCAGAAATCAACTGTAAATATGGGTAAAGAGTAAAATATTATGTGTCGTTCATTCTTGTTAGCAATATGAAAATAAGAAAATAAGAACAAATAGCACTATAACTAAAAAAAATTGCATCAGTTGAAGAAGTAGCAAGTCTGTATGGGCTGGCTTCCATATCGTACGTTGACAATTCATAATCTTTCGTCTTCAGTTTTCCTGAAATTCAAAGACGAATGTGAACGTAGTAAAAGTAAGGCTAAAAATTAGAAAAGTTGATTCAGTTTTACTTCATTTAACTTCAAATCATACCGAAATAGCATTTTTCAATGCTAATACCGGATATATAGCGACCCATAGAGGTATAACCCCGAGTGAGTGGCTCCTCACGGATACACAAATTTCCATATTCAGTGTCGTGTTTCAGAAATGCAAACAATACGTCGAGATCGGAGGATTCACGAAATTCGAATACTTGCGAACCTATCTGAGGTACGCTACCACCTTGTAACGTTGCGATTGTTCTGTAATGATAATTTGCATCTTTTTAAACTATATCTTGAGAA
>PQVD01000154.1:11787-22000 GCA_003012265.1 Setaria equina
ACTCATAAATGATTAGAAAAATGATAAGGGATAAGAATCAAACTATGAAGCAGTGCATATTTGGATTTCCTCTTATCAATTCTTTTATTCATCATAAATGCTTGGTCAGACCAGTTGACATTGTTTCCTGCCAATCGCACAAATTTCAGTAATGTAATTAAATTCTTCTGCTTAAAATGCTTGGAATAATTTTTGGTCGTAAAGCAATTTGCACGTTGGACGTGAAAGAGAAGAGAAGAGAAGTTTAGGATATTATTTCATCCGTCAAATAGTTCCTTCTTTTGCTTTCTCTTTAATGGCAATTCAAAGCAACAAACAATTCTCTGAGAATTTTGAAAAGCACTTAAATAATAAATTTTTCTCAACATCCATTCCCTTCATTGTTCCCTTTTTCAGAAGCATTTTAGGAAAGATATTAGTTTATTATTCCTGTTGGATATTACAAAGGAAAATAGAAAGTGAGAGAGAGAAAAGGGAATTGATGTTTGGCGTAGAAAGCACGCTGTTGTAAACATTGAAATTCGTTAATGACTTTCTCTCCTTTTGTTTATTCTGCTTGATTTTATGAATTTTAAATTGAGTTTCTTTTTTTTTTAGCATACAATCTCCGTTAAATATTTTTCAAATTCTCTGCATAAATTAGTTATTAGCCATTTTTTGAAACAAGAAGCTAATTTTAAAAGTTCGCTTTTAACGGTAATTCTAGGAAATGAGAGGAAATTCATGCAAAAGATAAAAAAAAAAAAAATATTTTTTTTTATGATAATAAAGAACAAAAATATATAAATAACAAAGGATGAAAATGTAAAACTTAATTTTAAATACAAATTGCAAACTTTAAATTTAATTTTGGATGTAAAATGGATTAATTGGAAGAGAATTTAATCATGAAATTGCTATTGCGAATTTTATTTTGAAATTAACTAATTTGAATTCAAATTTGGTTTACATTACTGAATAGCATCTTCTTGGCTCAATTACTCTATCATTTATTCAGTCCCTTATTTTTCGTATATTCATATTAAACGGTGATTGATAAGTGGTGAAAGGGAAACGTAATATAAGGTGAAAGCTGTTTTGGCCTGCCGACTCAAAGACCGAATCATTGTCACTATGATGATAACGATCAGTCGAGCACCTTTTGGTGACATTTCTTATGGATTAGTCTGATAACTTACTGTAGGATTACGATAAGCAATCAAGGAAGAACATTCTTAACCTGTGTATCCACCGCGATTGTAATCAAGCAAGGTAGCAGTAGTAAATCTAACTAGCAGTTTATTTTACCCATTTGTAGCAATGAGAAATCGTTTATAAAAAGTGATCCCAATGGCTTGACATGATCTATAATCTGCTCAGGAAAAGGGAAAGAAACCTCATTGGAAAATCCGTAATGGAGCGAATCTTAAATTGCATTGTAGTTGCCGTAATGTCTACCACTTCTACATCTTCAACAGTTGTGTCCGCACTTTTACCGAATCGGTCTAAAGTACGTAACAATCGGCAATCAGTTCCGGTTGTTTCATTATGTCGATTAAAATTTTCCCACTCAATGCAAATGTAATACCATGATCGTTCTCGTAATTCTGATAGGTATACCTAAACAAATACGTTTAAAACTTTTAAATTAAATTATCAGTTAAATTTTAGGTATTTTTTTCTTTTAAATACATTAATGTAATCCTGAATAAAACATATTTGTTTAGATCTACTCAATTTATGTTATATTTGTAACAAATTATTCCTCACCTTTAACCTTATAATTTCCACTTATTTCTCTCTACCCTTTATTATTCTTTAACATCAATGTTATTAATTAGGAGTCCATTTCAAATAAATGCAATAAATAAAAAGCAGTCTTCATGTCTTCAATAAAATCCCGAAAATATTAAAAGAGATTTAACTAATCAGAAATATAATTTCTCCATAAGATGACCTGTTTGTCTTCTCGGATACTGTCAGGATAGAAAACTTTGCTAATAAGCGATTCCCCTGGCTTTAATGGAATTGCCGAAACGAATAATGTTGGAATTTGGGTTGGTGAGAGATGAGCCTCAAGAAATGAATTCAACAGAACGATTCGGAAACCGTGCTTCGTCGTATCTACAAAATTTATTGCCCTGAAAAGAAACAGTGAAAAGGAAATTACTCTCTCTTTCCTTTCTCTTATTTCTAGCCTTTGCCGCTACCAATTAAAGTTCCCAAAAATAGAAAGAGAAGATATTTTCGTTATGCTTGAGAACTTTTTTATGTAAAGGAATATTTATATTTCTATTATTCCACAAATATGCACTATCAAAGATAGTAATTCTTCTCAACTATCAGGTCAAATAATTTTTTCCCTTGTCTTGCAAGTTCCAAAAAGAATTTCAACAGTTGAAATAAATAAGTTGAAAAAATGAAACTTGAAAAGAGAAAAACCAACCTTGTATTGATGAATATCCGCTGATACTTTGGATTACCGTGGACAATGGTGTTTAATGTAATAGAAAATACAATTATTATTGCAAGTGTGAAACAGGTCATCCTCCTACATTGACCTTTCTAATTTGAGCAAAGCCAAGAACACTTCGTTTTTGAGCCACATTACCGTAATCTATCCCTTGTCCAAATGTACACAGTAATTTTAAGGTAGATGAAGTGCGATTAACATAGAATACGTAAAATTAGCCTAAAAATAACTTATTCATTACTCCAATGTGTATATAATCCTTTATGGACAGGACAGGAAACATTCCGTGGTTGAGTAATAGCGGATTTAGCAAGACACGATGGTTATTAAGTCTGTAATTGATAGTTGATGAGGCCGATAATAACTCATCTGATCATGATCAGTGAATTAAAAAAAAATGAACTGATGTTTAAAAATTATTTCAAATTATTCATTTCGAGCAAACGAGCGTATTATAAATCTTTTGTATTATAGATTGCTGTAAACTGTGCTTAGTTTAATCGATTCAATTGGTACATTTTGTGGATAGAACTGTTAGACGAAACAGTGGAACTAGTTTTCAGGAACAAATATCCAAGTCAAAAAGTAATCATTTATGGCTTCTTGTTTTGCTCTGTCAATTTTTGGCATAAAATTTTAACACTATTGTAAGGTTGCAATAATTTCCAACAATCAATTATTGTGCTATCCTATGTGAAGAAGTCAAACGAAGTAGCTTAATGCTTAATTAATTAATCTCAGAATCTTTTCTCTAATAATAATTTAATGAAGGAAAGATACGAGACAATAATAATTGTTGCAAATGAAAAAGAAAAGAGCGGAAATTTAAATTGAAATTTCAAAGCAAATTGCTTTTCCACTCAGTTGAAATTCGTTCATTTGATATAAAATGGTAATACTCAAAAGAAATGTCAAATTTCAATCCTTTCCTTTTACCCATCTCATTTATCCATCCCTCTTACATGTCACATTATGCCAATGAGTCACTTAAATCTTTTTCTGTCCTCTTCTTAGTGATCAATCTCTTTAACCTTCGACCTTCTCCTCTTTTTTCCTATGCTTTCTTGTTTAACAGTTAATACTACTACAAATTATAAAATAATAAAATTTTCAATGTCCTTTTGAGCTTAAAAGAAATGAACAATTTTTCGTCGGAAGCGAAAATGCGATAATATTTAAATGGTAGCTAAGTAAGCTTATTCTTTTCTCAAACTCTTACAATATTTAAATAAAATTCTTCACTTCTATTCACTTAGTTCATGAGAGAAATTTTTTTTTTTTAAATCAGTTCCATAAAATTTTGCAATTCCTAGCTTTTTTCTAGTTTCTGCTAATTCTCATTTTAAATTATTAAGCCGGAGCTTCTTTTTTCCCCTTGCAAACAAACTATGGATGATTTAAAATGAAAACGAATTCAAATAGGAATCAATTACTAACGCTGGCGGATATGTCTAAAAATGAACTAACAGAAATTGAAAGAAATGAAATTCTCGACATCATAACAATGAGAATGCAATTTTGAGGTTGTAATATAATTCACTAAATTACTTTAACCAAAGGATGCGAGAAATCACCACCTGTCATTTGCTACTCAAATTATGCCAATCACTCATTCTTATTTATTTCGATGAAGAAACAATTCCATTCACATACACAATGATATCAATTCCAAAATGAGAGTTGTAGCTAAAAAAACTGGAATGTTTGAAAGTAAAAAAAATAATTTAAACTAAACTTCGCTGATCGATTAGTTTTCCAATCAATTTGAGCTTCATATGATATGTTATCAAAGATAATAGAAAAGTGAATGCAAATTAAAAATTAGGGAAATAGTTTAAGGAAGAATGGGGGNNACTTCAAAAAGGCAACTTGACGGATTTCACAAAGAATATTAGAAAGAATTCCGGAATGATGATTATTTCCTAATTGACTTTGTAAATAAATGTTATTGCCTGAATCGATCGCATCACACTGAATATGTTTATAAGTTTTTTTTTTTTTTTTTTGCACTTCAAAAATGGAAAAACATTAACAAATTTGTTCATGAGTTGAATTTTGAAATATTTCGCAATTCATAAAGTAATTTTTAGAAAAGAAGAAAGAGAGAAATGTAATTTAATGCTAAGATTTAAAAGTAATAAATAATGGCCAGTAAACCATTCCATAGCTTCATCTTTGGTATCAAATGTAAGTTAATAAGAAAGATAGAGAAGCAAAGAATAAATAAATTAATAGGAAATCTCTCTACGGACCTAATCTTATAAAAAGATTACACATCTTACTTCAAATCATGGAAAAATTCAAGAAAGAAGACTGAGTGTCTAAAGGCTAGACTGCCCACTGATGTTCATAAGTATTATCATATATTCCTGGATATCTGTGGCGACAATTATATTGACCACTCAGCTTTCATCCTAATTTTATTTAGCAATTCCATTCCTCAAGTATTTATTGTTGTATAGCTAACTGATGGATAATATCTTTAGCATATTTGTTGTTGTATTTTCTTACACTCAAGTCTTAATTTTAAATTTGTCAGTTTTTTGAAATAAGAAGTATTATAACATGCATTCTGTATGAAATTTAGCTGCATTATTTTGAAATTTTTGTGCAAAAGTTGAAAATTTCAATGGAAATCATTTTGTGATGAGTGAAGAAGCATTGCTAATAATAATGATACAATGATATTCAATTGAAAGTTACAAACATGGAAACATTAATACATTCACGCTACTTTTTGCTATATAAAAAGCTCAAGGAAGAGGAATCCAAAAGTGCCATAAAAGGCGGAAATAGGCTTTAAGAAAGTGGCGATTTAACAGCTTAAAAAGTTAAATTATATTATGGACTCGCAAAACAGAATCATACTATTTCCTTCTCTCTTTTTCAATCCTTCCAATCCTTCTCTAATCTTCTTTTTTTTTTTTCTTCATCTCTCATATATCAAAATTGAATCTTATCAGAAAAATGCTTTCAAGTATGGTTACGAAAATTCTCTCTCAAAAAATAGCTTTCCTTCATACCGTATAACACTCGGAAATTGTTTGTTAATAAAAGGAAAGAGTAAAGTTTAACAGTGCACTCTTTCACTGCTGATACAATATGCAAGATGAGAAAGTTTGATGGGACGCCAAATTTTTCTTATCTGAAATTGAATGCCTTTAGGAAGAAGGGTTAATGAGAAAATTTGATATAATTTTTAGTTCATTATGAAATATTAATAAGTCATTTATTATTGTGCCTTCAAAATACTCATCTTCTAACCTTTACTCTTTCTGAAAATCAAAGATAAAATTTGAAAGATATTTGATGACTAGCGAAATATTCTATCGTTGCTTTAATTCAATTCTTCGGTTGTTGAGATGCCTAGCGGACTTATTTTGATACGAAATAGACATTTCAAATGATGAACTTGGAAGGATTTTCAATTGCAGAAAGAAATGTCGAATTCAGTCATTGAGGATTTTCAAATTGATTCACATAAAGTTTCCATCTGAATGAGAATGATAATCTTATTTCAACAAAAGCATATCATTGTTAGAATTATGAATTTAAAAGTTAATTAAAGTAGTAAGTTATGCGTTAAAGTGTCATTGAGCTACTGCAAGTAAAGAGAATATTGTAAATTCATATATATATATACATATATATATATACTATCCATGCGAAAATGAAACATTTGCGTTTCTCGTAATTTTTTTTTTTTTTTTTTTTTTTTTTTTTCACTCATTCTGTGAAGTTTGCATCTCTGTGATCAATAGGTTAATAGAAACTTGGTGATAAATTAATGCAAAGACTTGCTGACAGCTGCTGTCACTGTACTAATTTATTTTTCTTTCTAACAGAAAATATATTACTGTTTGATAAGATCAAATTCCATTTGATAATTAACTTCAGTGGAAAATGGAAATAACTTTTGCAATTAGGATATAAGATAATTGAAATTTGAAAGTATAAATAAATTCCGCTGAAATTAATTAATTGACATAAAAATTTGTGATATAAAACATATTACGAAAAAGAAGTACAGATGATTTAATACCTGGTAAATCAATAATATATACGAAATTTAAAAATGGAAAGGTCAATGGAAAAGTAATCGTTTGGAAATGAATAACTAAATACAATGAACTGACTGATATTTTCCTACAGTTACAGCTTAATAAACTTACGTAATTCATTTTTTTTCAAAATAAAGGCTTTTTAAAGAAAAAAAAAAACAAAAAAACAGAAATTTCTTAGGTCTTGTGAAAATTTAGAATTTTTTCTTTTAATTGAAGTAATTTGCGGTGGGCATGACAAGTAATTGTAGTTGAATGACGGTGGCTAGTGATAGGAGCACGTTTTTTAGAGATGAATTGAAGGTCATTGTAGATTTAATATTAAACTTTTTTTTTTTAAGAAATACACTTTCCATTGATTTTTTTTTCTTGAATATTCTCCAATCATTTCAACTTGCAAAGGTATAAATTGGTGAAAGAATTTTTTCCCTCCCTTAGGTTTTGAAAATATTACTGCTCTGAGCAATTCCATGATATGAGTTATAAAAAAGTTAGCTTTCATCAACAATTATTGGTCAGAGAAGTGGCGTTCAATTTAAATCGTCTCAGGAATGAGTCAGAAAAGACGGAATAGAAAGAGCATTCCAAGAATTTGAAGTTTGAATTGATAACAGAATGATAATTACATTTTGAAATCCTTTGTTCAATCAATATTCATTATTTAAATTATTATTATTCATAAAAATCGAGCTTTTTCTTTGATCTAATCGAAATCACCAAAGTGTTAGTTAAATAAATAATAACCGTCATTATAATATTTACTATGCCATAAAATGGCACTAGCCACAAAATAGCTAATAAAATTTCATAAATTTGAGCTTGAAAATGCCCCAAAGCTTGCCAAAGCGATATGTAGTTATTATGAAATTCAATGAAAATGATATTCTGCCTAGTCTATTTAATGAATTTATTAATGAAAGAGCGGTAGAAAGCCGCATTGCTACTATCATCTATTATTAGCTGTAATCATAATATATAAACAAATACGGAATAACGTTAGTAATTAAATCGGATCGAATTAGTGAATGAATGGACAGGTGTTTAACTTATTAAAGGATAGCAAATTTGCAAAATAAAAACGAAAAGGAAATTCAATTACAATGAGTGCAACAAAAAAAAAAAAAATGGTGGAGGTAATTAATTTGGTTGCCATTTGGTTTATAGAAAAGGAGATAGAAAAAGGTAAAATAATGAACCGGAAAGAATAAGGAGAGAAATCCCGGAATAAAGAAAACGGAAATGGTCGATACGATTGACTGATGTGTTGGTTATTCGATAGTAAGGTTGAAACAGGTGGAAAAGCTTGCAGATCTTTCCAATTCATGGGAAAATTTGGAAAAATGAGGTAGGCATTAATACCATAGAGCATGACTAATCAACTAGACATTTTAATTAAACATATCTTGCAGTCAGGTATGATGTATAGCAAACATTCATGCTAATTTGAAAGTTATTAATTTTTTTTTCTCACTTGAATTGCAAGATCTAACATTTTCTTAATATTTTTAACAAATGAATTGAATTCTAATCTTATCAGTGGCAAATCATTGTTTTATTTTATCATTCTATATTATACTACAGTATTTCCGGAATAACAGTCACTACAGATATTAATCTTAACTACGTACTTTTAATATAATTATTACCGTAATATCTAGAAAAAGGAAGTACATGGCACTATTCCGTTACGATCGGTTTCTTTTTTGTAGTATAATTTTATCTGATGGTAAAATTAGGTCAAATGAATGCTTATTTTTTTTATTTAGAAATTGGTCTAAAGCAATTTTATCAGGAATATGTATCTTATACAAAAAAAAGTGACATTGGTGTGAGACTATTTATTAAATAAAATGAATGATTTAATTTGAATATTCATATATTTAATCATTTAGCGTGGAACTTATTTTCCATTTACATTTTCAAATAAAATTCCATTCCATAGGAAATTTTATTTTTATTCCATACTTGGGCAAAATAACAAACAAGGCTAGTTTTTTATCAATTCTCCGAATTTTTGACAATCGAAAAACTCATCCATCATAAATTTGAATTCGAATTTCTCTACTCAAAGAATATAACAAATGTGGCTTAATCAGAGTACTCTATCAAAATACTGTAAATCAAACTTTTTTTTTCTACTATGTTAATTTTAATCAGAACAATATCTTATCAAACTTTTTATGATTATTTCTTAACTTTTTTATCATTAACACAACATTCGAGATTTTGCTATTTTTATTTGTTTATTTATTTACAGCTTTCCTAATTCGTGTTCAGAAATTTTTAAAACAGTTGCAGAATTACTGATGTATAGTTGCAAACAATCCTGACTGGTTATGCCACTTCACTTTATCATAGTGATAAACACTTATCACCACTTTTTTCAATTAGTCCAATTGCTTATATATAATATCAAATTTTTATTGTAACCTAAAAATGCTTGTCGATTTTCATTATTTCGGAAAGCACTTTGGTTGATGGAACCTGTAATGCTTATAACATAGACTTGAAATTTTAACAGAAGGAAAGAACAAGAAATTTCAAAGTAGGAAATTGGACGGTTCTAATAACTGAAAATTTTCGCTTTAATTTTATAGTAAAATTTAACAGTAAAATAATAAAATGGAGTTTAATTTTATCAGGAATAAATAAAAATTAATTTCATTTAAAAAAAAAAAGTACTGAAAGAGAAAGCACAAAAGTTCTTTAAGCATAAAGGATTTTTGAAATTATAAAAAAAAAATGAATCAAATTTAGAATTGTTAAGAAGCAATTGAAAAAAAGTGACGCCTTATGTTACAATGAGAACTAGACGATACGAATATGATGTGATTGAAAGAGTCTTCAAATATTCTCATTAAAATGTTTGAATAAATGAAATTCACCACTTCTAATATGGTAGTTCTTTTGTATTTGAAAGTGCAAAAGTGGCCAAAATGCTTCTTAAGAAACGACGAAAATGTTCAAGTTTTTATTGAGCAATTGAATTTTTTGCACTTCCATGAAATGAATTTCCAAAGCTTCAAGAGTTATTGGAATGAGCACCACTTAACTTTGGTGATAAATGCCTGCTAAGCCTTATGAATTACTAGGCCAGTGTATGAAAGTATGTAAAAGTGAATAATTAGACTGGAAAGCTATCACTAGTATTGAGTTAACAATGAAAAGCGCGAAAATTGGAATAGACGTGATAAGCCAAGTTGAAGGAGTGCTATCTATATCTATATATGCTAATTTATCCAAAGTGTCCCATGACAATCAACTACTTATGCTAATAAGTGTATAGTCCAGCAACAAGGTCGTAAGACTCGTTTCTATAAATCACTTCCAATTCATCAATAAATATTACCAAACAAAGCGGCATATTTACTTTCATATGTAAATCTCATCGAAATTTGAAAACAGTTCGTTTTGAAATGATCAAAATGAGAAAGTAAAATATGAGGGAGCTATCAACTTATTAAATAACAGCTAATTTGAGATGAGAATGTGCTGTAATTGCCATGAAAGTAATGCAGCAAATTTTAGACGCATCAAAGAAGCTGTATAAAATGAAGATGAAATAAATTAGCTGACTAATTATTCTGTCCAATATTATTGTTATAAAATTTAAATCAAACTAATTTCAAAATTAGACCAAAACGTTCAACAGAAAAGTTAGCATGATTCACTAAGTCTATTCAAATGAATTTTTTTTTTT
>PQVD01000154.1:22049-33637 GCA_003012265.1 Setaria equina
ATGAATATGAGAGGAGTAGAAAGTGAAGCCCAAAGTGAAGTAAGAGATAAATATCTTATTTGCATAATTAGCCAAACAGAATTGTCTCATTTAACAGCATCAGAACATTATATCTTCACTAAAATATTTTCCTCTCAATGTTTCCTTATTTTAAATTCAAAATACATAAGCAAAAATTCAATTTAATTCTTTTTTTTTTCCTTTTTAGCCGCATAAAATCAACAGCTGCTGTATAGAAGAAGTGAAAATTGAAATTTGGAAGCGAAATTGGCAAATAGTTTCATATTCCATCCGTTGGGACATTGCTTTTATTATTTTTGTGGCATAATTTTAATGACTTTGAAGAAGTGAAAAGTTATCATCCTTCCTGTCAGCAACATCTTGCTCAAAGCTTCAATTTAGAATAACGAAAAAAAAAAAAAGAATGAAAATTTTTAAAACTTTTCATGTATAATTTAAAATATATAATTTGATACAATATTCATACGCTATGTTTTCCCCTTTAATTATCTCGAACTGTACTTTTATATAAGTATGCCACCAATTCATTAATTTTGTTTCTTAAGTATTCTTAATTGAATTAAATAATGAATTTGAGCAGGTTGTAAAAATGAACTTTAATCTTCTCTAAGTTTATTAATTTTTTTGGACAGTAAAACTGAATTATGCCCGAAATTGCTCTTGTAAGCTATAGAAATTTGAACAAAAACATGGTTAAACATAATTATTAGATGGAAAAAAGGGATATTTGTTCTCTGAGACTTTTGTATTTCTACACCTACGGTATTTGCTAAGAGTTAGCTAGTGGTAAACAGACCTCGTTTTCGTGCTTACTTAAGAACTTTGGTCTTGGTGGATAAGATTGGAACAGTAGCAGCAAGTGCTAATCACCTAAGTTAAGGAAGCTAGTCACAGTTCACTGCAGAAATGCTGAACAAACAGACAAATGAACAATGTGATGGTAGTATTCTACAGGTAAGTTAATCGTACCTATCATATGGGTAAATAATATATTTTCGGGCAGGTGACAATGTTATCTATCAATTATCGTAGCAGAAAGCTTACTTATATTTATTAAGAATTCATTTCGAAACCAAGTTTATTAGACAAAAGTTTTTTTTTTACATTAAGTGAAATTCTGATTTGAAGAAAAAAATTGATTTGACAAGCATTTAGGAGCTTGTTCTTTAGTTCAGATTTTACACTTTATTACAAAACTTGAATGAATGAATGACAGAAAAAAAAGTTGAAGAAGAAAGAAAACCGAATTATTTCTCATTTTTTTCTTTTCCTTTTTTCCTCTCTCTTTAGAAAATGAACAGATTATTCCTCTTTTTCTCAATTAAATGCAGAGAAATACAGATGATGATAGAAAGGTAGCAGCATCTTTAGGTGATAATGATCTATTTAATGAAGCTATTTTAATTGCTTTTATTTGTAAAAACTTGAAAGCTAATAAATAACCATTCCTTACCTGAATAAAATCATTTCTTTAGCAAATGACTGACTCCAATTTAATTACTCTTCAAAAAATATTTCAATAAAGCACAATGCAAATTTCATTTAGCATAATTATTCTATGTGACACTAAATTTAAATGTTAAAATTCATAAACTAATTAAGATTTCGATTTAATTTAACAGAGATATTATTAAATTGAAAGCGCGAAAACAGTCAATGCAAAGTAAACATTCGGCTGATGAAACATAAACGGTAGCGGTACGAAGTATCAAAGAAAGTGAAAAGAGTCACATCTTATTTGTGCTATATCAAGTAATTAAGGTAAATGTAGAAGCTCGAAGTCCTTCACTGATCGAAACTGTTTCTTCATCTCAACCTCTTGACCTCTCTTCCCTTCATCTTCACACTCATTTTCCCACTGTTCAGAAGCCAAGCATCTGCTACCACAGATAGAACACGATGAAAAGATGACAAGTGGACACCTGAATATTCTAGTCTACTGATTCATAACTAATGGAATTATTTTCTTCTCACAATTATTGGTAGAGACATCTTTCACAATGTTTACAGACTAAAACTTATTTCGGACTATCTGTCATGATCTTTATTGTAAATCTAGCTAGATATAAACAACAAATAGACCGGATAGGATAAGGAAGCACAAAAAATCAGATCCAGAAATTGATAGCTACTGATGAATACATTTCCAATACGTAAATGAATATTCATGAAGCAATATTTGTGTGAAATAACGGAATAATCTTGCAATTATTACTAGTGAGAAGTAATATAGCATAGGCATAAGGTGATGCTAGGCCAATGCAGAAAGGAGCCAAGTAATGAATGTCTTGAAAGGATAGCTTTGTTGATGCTATCGCAAGCATCATTTACTAACGACTCATCATAAATTTCTATAATGAACTGCAAACTTTTCATTGGATAATTAGCTGTCTCATTTCTTCATTAATAAATTATTCGCTAAAGGTTCATTTAAAAGAAAAAAGAAATCCGAAATTTTTTGCATTTCTTTCATTACTTATTAAGTCGTACAATTTTATATTAATTTGCATATCGTCAAGAGAATTTGCAGCAAAATATTTCTTGCTTCTTTTAAACTGTCCATTTGAGTAAAAATAGTAAAGTATTTTTTGCAATTACTTAATTGAAATTTTAAACTTAAAATTCTTAGAGTAAAACCTTGCATCATCCATAGAAAGAATGGAAATCCTGTAGAACACGAAAAAGTAAGTGAACTGAAATTTCTTTCTGTTCCAAATTAAACTGAAATACATCATTCAGATAAATGAGAAATTAAAATTTAAATTTGGAAAATTCTTTCATGATAGAGTGTTTTTATTAGAACTAATGCACAGTACAATAAGCCGTCCCTGTTTGCATTTTACGGAAATTCCTTTCTGTCCCATATTCATCCTTTTCCTAAATTCCATTTATTTCTTCCATCAAAACTTTTAATCATATTTCTTAATTTCAAAAAATTGACTGAAATTCTTGAAATGGATTAGGAAATACTCTCACTGTTCAGCAGAAATTCTTTTAAAAAAAAACGGAAAACCTGAAATGGTTGTATGCAGCAATTGAAACGATACTTTGTTGACCATTTTCCTTTGCTCATTCATTAAGAAGATGCTTCTGTTTTTAAAGCCATTAATAATTTGTGTTAGTACCAGAAGCTGTATTAAATAAAATAAATTGTAAATGTTCAATTACTAAATATAAAAAGTAGATTAATTGGGAATGATATTAGAAATTTTGCTACAGCTGCTACCGTTTGGTTATGTTGTAATTTATCGTTTATAATTTTGGGCTTGATAATTACTTTTATAAGCAAATAAGGTAGTATGAAAATATTCAAGAAAATTAAATTTTAATTGACAATAATAAAAATATTTTGCTCCTAACAAGCAATTAGAATATATTATTTTAAGTCTAATCAAAAACTGCAACGTTAATAATATTTCCAGTGAGATCTGAAAAGAAAATTTTTGAAATGAAAGAGCTTTAAGTTGATGTCAAAAAACATTTCCTGTCTTGATCTCAATATATTTACTCCTCTCTCCTCCTCATTTCTTCTAATTTTTTTTTTTTTTTTTTGAAGACAAGAAAAAGAAGCCTCGATCGAGTACGGCATTAAAAGGGCAGTCATAATTTTTAAACTACTCTATTTCATTTAATTTAACATTAGTAGAAAATTCATATATTTTTTTTTAAAGAGTATTTTGATTGGGGGGAAAATCAAATTTTTGAATTTTTGTTGAAAAACAAATCAGTCAAGTGGTATATCAAATTACTTCAAGTTAATCAGTTCTGTTTTCTGCCAATTTCTTGACTCCAGAAGGCCTCTTTTCACATGCTACCTCTAATTTTGAATTTTACAATTTTTTCAGTTGCGTCTTTCTAGCAGCATATTTTGCTACTGTCATGCTGGAAAATTGGTACCATATCGAATTAAGCGGTAAATTGTTGGGAAAAAAATTAAAATACGAAATCGTAATTTGTAATTAGTAATCTGAAAATGTTTAATTACGTAAGATTCTATGGCAAGCATTAATATTCAAGTAATATTGTTCAAATGATGAATCAGTCCGATAAAGAGAAAGTTGTTGGGATAGCTTAACTAAAGGATCATTTGCAGTGTTTTCTGGACTAATTACATTAATTCCATGTAGTTCATCAATAAATCAGTCCACAAATCCTACCTAACTAATGCTTGCTTGATTCATTCAACCGAAGCTAATTTTCCTTCTTTTATATTCCTATAAATCATATAAAAACGATGTAACATTTATCAGAGTATATTTCAATGATTCATTTTTGTCTAGAGGGAATTACATCAGATTGAATTGGTTTGGATCAAATTGGATTGAATTAGATCGAATAGAATCGAGCGATTTCTGGATAATTAAATCAAATTTTTTTCCCCTAAAACAAAGAATTCGTTTTCAAAAAATATGAATTGATCACACTCATTGCCACATATCTTATGAGTGATAGAGAAGTTTTAATAGATTATTACCTTCCTTACAATATAATGAATAAGCTAATTACTTTTCAAGAAGTTCAGATAAAATTCAAATTCAATAGTCTTTAGATCCTTTATTCTTAGACTGCAAATTCTGAATTTAAGTCTCGAAGCATTCATTACCTTGGGTAAATGTCATAATTTTGTAGGTTTGCTACATCGTTAAACTGCAGGGAAATAAATAGCTTGCTATTATTTGCTATTTTCATTTGTGAAATTTGAAATTAAACAGTTTCTGTGATCGGGCATAATGAAGTGATCGATTGGAATTCAATCAGGTAATTGAAAATGCTTCATCCATCATTACATTCATTAAAGCGCTTGAACTGACTTGTTTTAAATGAAATTTACATTGCTTACATTCTTCAACGTTGCATTATAATTCTGTAAAAGGAAAGAAAAATTTGATAGAAAACGAATAGTTTCATTTTAAGTTACAAAAAGAAAGTGCTTTAAAGTTGAACTTTTCATTAATAATACTATTAAAAGTTGTAAACTTTTTTATTTTATAAAAAAAAGTAGTAAAAACTTTGCAGTTTAAATTTTTGAGCAAAAAAAAAAGTAATTTTATTTAATTTATCTTTCTTTCGATAAAATTTTCTGCTAATAATTTTATTTTGATTTAAAAATTGTATCAAATAAAGAAGCAAAAGTTTGATTTATGTTAGTAATATTTGGAGTTCACATTTCTTTTTTCCCGTTTAATTATACTTTAGAAAGACGGAAACAAGTTAAGATTAAATAGAAAGAGCAAAATTATACCTTATGTCTCTTCTTGAACTCAAAAATGACTATTTGGCACACCAAGAAAAACCATAAAATATATGTATCCTGAAAATACGACAATAAAACAGTTCGTCAAAATATCAACGAAGTTATCAATTTTGAACTTTTGTCTCACCAATTTTATATATGATTGTTTAAATATAATAATTATTTGAGCATGTAATATACGCTTTGATAGAAAAGTTTTACGTGTGTTTCACGTATACTACGGTAAATATAATGGTTCCAGTGGATAGCATCAAATTAATTGAAAATTTTGATCCGCTTTAGTTGCAAATATTTCAGTAAAATTACTGTGAATGATAAAACTATGATGATACTACTAATTGTTAACACAATGTTAGTTTGGGATTTCAACTGTTATAATTAGTCGCTAATGATGTATCATTCTAATTAGCTAGCCCTAAACTGCTCTCATTTAGTATTCTCATGAATATAAAAGAGTGTAATTTGAAATACTTTAGAAGGTTTTGTAAAATTGTTTAAATTTTTAGTGTCTGAAATTTTACCATACTATCGATTGGAAGAAACATAAAACAATGATTATTACTTAGAAAATACAAAAAAAAAAAAATCATCCATCATTCGAACAAGCTACCAATGAAAATTTCAATCATGCTGTTGAGCATAGTTATTTGTAAACTGTTGCATAGTAATTAGAGTAATTTAATTATTGTTTGGTTTTTTAATTTTTAAATTCACCTTGAAATGTAACGATGAATTGTAATTATTATGAAGTAGCTTAGCTGTGCTATGCATTTGAATAGAATGGTAATTCTCATTGATGTTTAGTAATTTGCAAGACATATTTAAATTGAATAAAGAATGTGTAATAGGTTGTCGCACCACGGGACACCTTACCTAAGCCATTCATTCTTTTAACTGAAATTTAGCATTCGACCCTGTCCAAAATGCCAATTAGCTTAATGATCCTTCCGTTTTTGGGAAGCTTTCCAATGTTTGTGCTAATGTTCAAAGTTTAACAAATAGCAAAGGAGAATAAATAAGCTATCCTATTCTTGCTTAATCTAGAAATGCAATAAAGTGATGAAAGTTAGACTAAAATTCTTCAACAATGCCACTTTTTTAATTTGAATCCATTCTATGATTGATGATTATTCGTAACCATTCTCAAAAATGGATAGAACTGGCTGATTACGTTATCTTGATCAGCATCATGCAATTAATCACTTTACCATAACATATTTAATCTTTAATTTTACTTTATAATTCACATTTATATTTTTTACATGCTAATTAAATCTTAATTGTCTCGTTTCTTTTCTTTTTTCTTTTTTTTTTCTCTTCCAACATCTCTCTGGAACAGATTGTTCTGAAGTTTTCAGTTTTATTTACTTGTTTATCCTTTAAAGTATTCTCAAAGATGATCTATTAGTTACCGGTTATAGTAGAGTTGCTGTAAATTGAATGTATAGTGTGAGAAATGTGTTCTTCCGTTTCTGTCTAAGTTTAGATTAATTGTAGTCCCAAATGATAATTAAGAGAAATAATTAAACGATTTTAATCTGTTAGATTTATTTTTGCTCGCCAGATAGATCTATTAGCATCCGACGATATTGTTTGACACGATACATCTGGTGTGCACTAATTTTAACGAGATTTGAGAGAAAACATTGTTTCAGCATTCAGAGGTCACGAAGGGCCAATAAAGGATACATAATGACAATGGTTCAAAGGTCAGGCAGCACGAACAAAAACTCTTTCCTGCTGAAGGAATTTCACATTGATGCAAATGTGTAATTAAAATTTTGTCATGTATTTATATGCTATAGAATTTCGAAAAAAAAAGGAACTATAAATTAAAATTTTAGTCTAATTGACCTTTATTGAAAACAATTTCACTTTATTTTAATTTTAATAAAAATCTATTTAAGGATAATAAGTAGTCAGTTGTTTATCTTTCCAAATTGAGATAGAAAAATTAATACGGAATAAAACTAATTATGGAGTTTTCTGAATTGCTACTTTGTTTTGCCATATTTTTTACTTCTACTTCTCCATGATCAGCGCGTGTTCCTTAAGAATAGCTGTGTGAATAAATTTTAATTTTTAAATATTGATTCTAAAGTTATCAAACTGGTGAAAATTAATTTCGAGAGATTGAAACAGCATGTATGCGCATTTTAGTCATGTTATGATCGTATTGGGAATTTGATTGCATGAAATTTTCCTTCGGTAATATTTAGTAAGAATTCAAAATTTAAACTGAACAAATATTTTAGAGAATTATTATTTTGAAAATGAAAATATATTAATGTATTTGATCAAAAGCAGAAATTTATTCTCTCATATTAAGAATGGCTTTGATTAGTTTTCTTGCATTTTTTCTTTTCTTCAAAGCTAGAAAGATGCGAAATATATTTTTATCTCTTGCCTAATTTCATTACTAAAGAAATTTATTACCTTGTCAAAAATAAAAATTCTTTATGTTTTCAGATACTTAGGCCAGAAATTAATTTTGTTTTTGCGGAAAAAAAACACGCCTGTTTTTTTCTTTCTTTTTTGATTTCCGCCTTTACTTTTCAATTATATATGCAGCTGAGGCTAAAAGGAAATCGAAGTTCTGTAAGTATTGGCTGTCATCAGCATCCTCTCATCTTCAACAACATTCTCTACTTATTTCTGTCTCTTTGGGAAAAGGCTTGACGATGAAATGGAAAAAAATTCAGAAATTATTTCAGAGTGAAGCATATTTTAAAAACACTAGAAATTTATTTATGACATAAATTATCAGAGGAAATTCCCTGACCATTCTTCTTTATCAACGGGGAGAAAAATTTATGAGAATTTGAAAATGTTCTTAATTTTAACACGAATTCAAATAGAACCGAAAATAATCTTATCATTTCAAACACTTTTCCTTCTATTTTATCATTTTCGTAACATTTTACAACTGATCAATTAATTAAACTGAACATCATGATTAAAAAATTTTTCCAAAAATTAATATCATATCAGTTTTACAACTGACAAACAAACATTATCACATATCAATAGGTCTTAAAGTTTGTACCATTTATAATTGTGCAAATTAGAAAAGAATTTGTTGGAACATTTCCTGCAGTATGTAGCAAGATAACATGCAATAAACGCGACACTATAAAAATTTTATTATTCCTTTCCATGATAGTATTGTAAATGACCGACACTTCGAGGAGCAAGCAACCTTTACTTTCTCTGGAATCTTTTTATTAGATGATCTCAGAGCCGAAACACATGAAATATATGAAATTATTCGAATTTTCACCACAAATAAAGCTAAAAAATATAGAAAATTAGTGTCAAATTTCATTCTAAAATGAATTTTTTCATCTTCTTTAGTTGATTAAGTTGCATAGTTGCTGAAGTTTGGTCGGCTATGGCAGTGAAGAGTTAAGCATTCACTCAACCTGGTTCTGAAATGATTATCTTCCGAACAAATTGATGAACACTAATTACTGCTGTACAGTGGAATTTAAATGAAATTGGAAATGAAATTTGACTAAATGTATGAAGATGTGTTATGAGAGCGTATATTTTGCAAAACAAAATGCAATAATTCAACGATCTAATTTCAAAATGATAACAGTAATTAATTTTTACAAGAGCTTCTTAAAATAGAATTTCTTTGTTAGTCTAAATTTCTTAAAATTAATTTTTTTTTGAAATGCAAATCGATCGGATGAGGATTTGTAAAAGAACAATCACCGGTGCCTGTAAGGTTATAACTTTTACAAAAAAACCAGAAAAGGTCACCGTATCGCCAAGAATTAGCATAATGCCTTAATGATTACATCCTTTTTTATTCTAAAAACTAATTGAAAACCAAGCAATTAAGCAGTTCAAACTAATAGAATGAAATCATACTGCTAGTAATTGACAGATTTGACATTAAAATAAATGTTTGAACTATTAATTGTTCAGTTGTCTTGCTTTGTAGGATACAAAGAATATGTATTATTAGCAAAATTAATTTACATTTTCAATGTAATTTACGCTCAGAAAAGAATTTTATGACTAGTTTGCAAAATTTTTTTTTTAGAATATTTTACTGCAGAACTAATTTTAAAAGTTTTCTATACTAAAATTCTTATTTCAACAAAATGTCGGAATTTTAAAAAGCTCATTTTTTTCCGAAGAGCTGCACTCATAATTTCGCCAGAAAATTAATTAATGAGCAAAATTAAGAAATAGCAATTGTATGGAAAAAGAGCAATGCTGTCTGAAAATATTGTCGAATTTGAAGATGAAAATGACAGAAGCAATGTGTTAGCGAAAAATTACGTCTTGACAAAATGTTGAAAGGTGAAATTAGCTATATTGAAAAATCAAATAATGGATAACATCCACTCGAACTGTTAAATGAATTTAAAATTTTAACTGTAACTGCAAATTGAAATTTTTATTACCATATTACTAGTGTAATACATATATTTGAAGACTATACAGAAATAGGCAAGTTCATTATTAATTGCTCAGCTGAATTAACCAAATTATCAGGCTAATTAGGTTATTGTTTTCTAGATTTCAGGACTGGGTTCATGAATTTCAATAAATCCAACAATTTAAACATGTTTTATGAATTTTCAGAATTGGATCGGATTATAACATATGTTATATATATTTACATAATTAATTCAATCTGAAGTTTCAAATTCAAGATGGAAGTAAACAGGAATGTAAGACTCTCAAGATCACCTGACAATGGATACTAGTTGGTAAAATAAAACTATGAACAGAGGACAACTAAACGTTCTCGATGAAGCAGCACGTCTGTATGCGCTTGCTTCTGCGTCAAAAGTTGACAACTCGTAATCTTTCGTTCTGAGCTTACCTGAAAAAGGTTAGCTTGATGTCAATCTGTAGAAATTATTAATTGAATGAAAATGAAAACTATTTTCGAAATACGTGCTATTTAATTATGATAGTAATAATAAGTAATGAAATGCAAAAGATTTCAGAATTTTTTTTTTTCTTTTAAATCAAAATAATTTGACAAAGTTTTGGCTCATTTACTTTTTTTTTTCCTTGTTTGTATTTCAATATAAGTATGTTTGTATCATATTAATTCTAATCATTTTGAATTCAAATGATCAATGAACTGGATGATACTTAAAGCTATTAAGTTTAATTTAGTTTGACTTTCTAATATTTCGTAACGTCACTTTTGTTTTGTCATGTTCAAAGCTAGTGATAGTGATAAAAGCAATGGTGTGCTGTTCTTTTTTGTGCAATTTTTTCTTCTTTTTTTATTAGAAATAAAAATATTTGTTTATTTTGAAATTATTTTTTTTTTCAAAACTTTAAAGATTCTCATCTTGAATTACTGAGTTTTCGGAATTTGAAACACTAGAGAACAGAAAAGGCTAACCAAAATAGCACTTTTCAATAGACATATCACCAATCAATCGTCCCATTGTTGTATATCCCGTTACCAGTGGTTCCTCAACTATACAAAGCTTCCCGTAATCAGTATCCTGTTTCAGGAATGGAAAAAATACATCCAAATCGGTAGATTCACGGAAAACGAATGTTTGCGATGCTGGAAGTGCCATTGCGGTACTTTGTAACGATGCCGTTAACCTTAATTATAAAGTTAACAGACAGAGCACAGAATTTTTTTTTTTTTTTGTAGTACCAAAATATTTTAAATGCAATAATAGCAGCAATTGAAATGCTCTAAAATTTAATAATTCGTAAAATGTATTTTCTAAAAAAAGGAATAGTATAATTATCAACAATTATAGTGTGTACGCTTAACGATAAACGACAAATCGTTTTAAAAACGAATAGAATTAGTGAAGTGTAATCGTATTAGATAGAATAGAAGAACCACAGGACAAATATATATACAATTTAATTTCAATGACAATTTTACCAATACTATCCCCATCATTTCAATTCTATTTTAATCAAATTTTCACATCATTTCAAAAATTGTTGAAATGACAAAAATACATATATAACTACTGAAATGGTAAAACTAGAAAGAAAGGATGATCACAGTTTACGGGAAGATGTAGTTTGAGGCAGTAAATAAGGATTAAAGGTATTTTTTAAATAGATTGTTAAGTCAAAGTCATGAATTATGACATTTTTTTTTTTTAAAAATATTAAACATATGATCTAACAAATAATTTTTACCCTAGCTCATTCCTCTAGTTTATTTCTGTAGTTCAATCTTTGATTTTCTAATATTTAACCAGTGATAGACAAATATATGAACTGACAGCAATCTTTGTTGACTATTTTATTTTCAAATTAATTTAATTTCTTTTTAATCCCTTGTTTTCTTCCTCTT
>PQVD01000157.1:0-14291 GCA_003012265.1 Setaria equina
CCTGGGTGAAGATATGTTGCTTAGTTGAAGCAATATGTTTTTATTTTTACTTTTGATCCATCCTTTTTATTTAGCAAAAAAATATATATATATATATATTGGTTCTTTTCGCATCCCATAAAATCACAGTCTTTTTGATTGCTACTACAATTTCAACTTTACTGAAAATTCTTTTATGGTAGCTCCTTACAGGTAAAAGTTTTGAACAAAATTTCCTTTGTTTGTCATACTCTACATATAAAGATAAATAAGCAGTTGCATAGTTTAATTTAAACAGTTTCCGATTTCGATAATCTACTTTCTCCATGGGAAAAATGGGAAAAGCGTAATTAAATTTTATTTGAATATTGTTAGCAAGGATAAATAAACAAAATTATCTCATTCAAATGTATGGACTCTATTTAAGATTTTTCTTGAAGACTAAACTAAATTTGAAAAATGATGCATTTACTATGCGCAAATATTTTGACACTCTATGGAGAACCAATTTAACAAAACAATACTAAAATAAAATAAATAATTAGCAAGTAAAACTTGGAAAATAATAGATCATTTAGGGAGACTGAACTAATTTATTAAAAACAACATTAAAATTTCATTTTTGCTTTGCATTTCACCTTATGAGAGCAATGAATTCTATTTCTATCTGTTAAAGATAATCATAAAAGTGAACCACTAAAGTTTTTTTTCCGGTTTACTAACCCATCTGCAAACCAGCTGTTAAAAGATATTAGAAACATTGTCAAAGTACTTTTTTTTCAAACTGAACTGAATGTCAGTAGTGGAATAAGAAACACAATTTATTTTTTTCAGTATTATTGCTAAAGAAGATTACACTGCTTGCCACACTCGGATTTACCAAGAAAACAGGAAGAGAGATTATAGATTTAATCTATTAAAGAAAAGCGAATTTCATTAAAAAATCAAAGGTAAACTGATTCAGAAGTTTTCGATTAGGAGTGAAATTTGAAAAGAGATGAGTTCATACCTATCAACTGATTTAATTGTTCACGAGAAATATATCAAAACCACTTCGCTCGATGTATTCCAGTGATAGGAGGAAGACTGTAACAAAATGAAACAGTGTGATGGGAGATGATAAATTATGGAAAGATCCGCAATCTATGGCAGTAATCTTCAAAAGTACTTAATCTTTGATAAACAAACTGGCTAATAGCAAATTAATAGAAATGTCTTAAGTAAAGGCAATAGATTACTAAGAGGTAATACTAACCGACGAATTGATCTCTTCTTAAATGGCTTTGTGAAAGAGTTTTGAAAGACTAAGGGCAGAAGAGAAGAGCAGCATATTCGAAATGATTTTTCATCATAAATGTAGTGTTCTGTTCTCGACTACGACTGATGGCTATGGCCTTTTTCACTCATGAAGTCTTATGCATCGTAAAGAGAAGCACAGTGTACCGAATGTGTAAATGCCAATATCTTAACGAAACTAACTTGATCCAAGAAATTTGTTGGGAAAGACAAGAAGCCTAGTGGGGACAATTATAACAGTCATTATGGAAATTTGATTAAAAATCTCTGTTAAATAAGACAGATGTCGTGGTACTTTAGAAAAGATGGTAAAGAATACCTGTTGACTCAAATAAAACTCCAGTGAGCGGCGTTTGAATACAAAAAGGACAAAATCAATCAGAAATTGATTTCCCATATTTAATTTTAAATTTTGACCAAAAGTACAAAAATACACCAACTTATTTGAAAGAAGATTTAATTTTCCTTTGAACGAAAAGTCTGTCACATGTCATTAAGAAATAGGGAATGGTGAAAATAAATTTCAGTAATAGTAAAGTTCTACAGACACAAATTAACTGTGGAAACATCTAAGTCCAATTTCTTGTTTTATTATAATAAAATGTAGAATTTAACATCACTTACTCATCAACTTTTTAGCAGCTGTCAACTGCGGTAAATAGTGACTGAAATATAGGAAGTGCTGAAACTACTACTGCAACTCAGCATGCAAAATAAGAAAAATAAAAATTTGGAGATAAAAATCCTAAACAGAATTTCTTGTATTCCTGACATTTTAGCCTTTCGAAAATTTTAACTGATCACGCTTTACTGCTTTTAAATCAAAATATAAAAAAATTTGAGCATTTTGGAAATAACGTTGCTCGGTTATTGATTTGGCCAATTTGTTTGATGTCAAATAACTTGTTGTAAGCGAAAATTGATAAAATACATCAAAAAGTAATTGCAGTCATCAAATTTTTTATTCCATGAATTTATTTCACATGTGAAATGGATTCAAAATTCCATAAATTTTTCATTTTCCACTTCCCACATGGTTTTTAGGTTAGATTAAATAGCTGAAAATTTTAGTTCATTATTACAAGCACATTTTTTCGAAAAATAGAAATGATTACTAACTTTTTCTATAAATGACCATCACTCTAACTTTGTCAGAGTTTACTCAATAAGACACTATGAGAAAACTTAAGTGAGAGAGAAATAAAATTCAAAATTAAAAAAATTGTCAAAATCAGGAGAAACTTTTGATAAAAATTTAGAATACTTTTAAAAAATAAAAACTAGGTGTAGTGGAAATTTTAAATATTTGTGTGAATTCTGAACTCAGTTGCAATTCTATTCATTTTCAAATACTGGTCAAAATAGCAAATGTTGAATCTGAAAAATTGAGAAGAAAAAAAAGACAAATAGAAAAACAAGAGTATTAGAAATTACTAAAGCAATTCAGTTACCTGCCTAATTCTTCATGTCAATATCGAGGAAGTTCATAAGGCAACAGAAATGATAATTAGCAGAAATAGCAATAATGAGTACATATTAATCACAGTCAAGACAAAATTATTGTTTCATCATTTTTACAGTTTTAAATCTCATCATTAGTTCATAAGTATTGTGGCTTTTCCCTTTTAAGGATATTTTGAAACAAATTTAGTCTTGGGATCATTATTTAACAGCCTTTTTTAAATGAGCTTGAATCCAATGGTAAATTTCGGGCAAATCTTTTTAATGTAAGCTCCCGTAAAATATTGAATTTTCAGCTAGTGATATTAAATAATGTTCAGAGAATTAGACACATTTTTGTGCCAAGAGCGATAACTTCATAGAGTAAAGAGCCATAAGACGAATGATGAATCTTGCTAAGAATTAATATTTCGCTGAGTTTCATGAGCTTAAGCTGAGATAATCCCGGTTGAAAATTATTGAATTTGCAAATAAGTCTACTCTCATTCAGGCCATTTTCTGTGGGTCCTGACCAAATGTTCAAAATCATTCATCTAGGCTCCATAATTGATTAGATTTTTGTTTGCTGCAAGTTAGCCTAAAACTTTTTGCTGTTTGCAAATAATACATATAATTCATTGTTATGGTTTAAATTTAAACTACAAATGTCCAAAGTGCAAGAATGAACTTTATTAAACAATTTTGAGTTTTTGTAAAATCACTGAGGAGCTAAGCTTTTCAAAGGATTAACTTAGCACTTTCAGGCATAAAGCACATTTAGATATCATATTGGATATTTCTTAATACTGATTATAGTACAAATTATTAGTTGAATTTATTGATTTCAGTGCAAGTGTCTATTGACCAATATTCAAATGGTGACGATGTCCATTCTATCAAAGAGCTTGTTGAATAGGACGCCTTAATCAAATTTGTTTAGGATTTTCTAGGGAAAAGAACCTATGGCTTAGGATTGTTGTGAACAGTATAATCTTCAGCATTCAGAAAAAGAAAACAACTGAAGACTTAAGTAATTCGTAAACATGATGTAGAATTGTGAAGAAAAAAAATAGACGTGAGCTATTTCTAGTTCTTATGGCACATCGAACAAAGCGACAGTTTATTAAGATGAATAAGAACCTAATTGCACATTCTCATAAATTATGTTTCGCTGGGTAGAAATAGTAATACTTTTATATCACGAATTAATTAATTCATGGTTCACTTTAAGATTTGACATATTTTTTGTGATAATAA
Source organism: Setaria equina (assembly GCA_003012265.1). NCBI lineage: Eukaryota > Metazoa > Nematoda > Chromadorea > Rhabditida > Setariidae > Setaria > Setaria equina. The sequence goes on from PQVD01000157.1 coordinate 3,973, forward strand.
CGGTAAAGTTTGAAAAATTCAGTATTCTGGTTGTTTCTATATTTGAAAGAGGTAATAATAGCTACCTGAGATAGTTTGCAAACAGGTAATGTATTGAACTCCGAAGTGACGCACACCTAATCTTTTAGAGTTTGCGAATAGAAGTAAAATAAATCAAATTTTCTGATTTAAGCAAGTTTTAGTTAAATTTATGAAAAATTTTGTGGATCCATTTTACAATTTTTCCATCAAAGAAATTTACAATAACCTTTAACAGATTTTGGGAAGCACCAAATATAAAAATATTTTCACGAATTACATGACATCGAAATAGATTCCTTTATTTAATAAATTGCCCTGATTTATATATTACAGAGGGAAAACAACAAAGCAATTTTGTGGAATAAAATTTCTTAATGTGCTTCTGTGTGCAACTGATGGAATGTAAATACTTGTAAGCTTTCCTTTTGTTTTTATAAGCTTAATGAATAAAATGCGAAGCTATGAAAATTGTTCAGGCTTTTGAATTCATTGAGAAAAGTCAAACTCATTTGTGTCTGACACAATTTTTGAGAATGATACGTATCAGAAAAAAATATTTGCGATTAACGTGAAATTAAGGTCTCTGATAAAATTTCTCTATTCCGTTCATTTGGCCCTCTCCAGACATTGTTTCATCACCTTTAGGTGTTGTCAGGCAAGTGTGAATATACAACATACAACTTTAAGTTTGTTAGGTGTAACCTTCCAATTTTTGGAAAGTTTTTCAAGACCCAAAACCAATAATTGCGGCGTCTTTTTTCTGCCCAAAATTAGAGTAATTAATAGTGGTTAGTCGCTTTTTATACTTATCAAGTTTATTTCAATGATTCAATTTCTTTTTGTCTTGAAGCTACTTATAAATTTGCTACTTTTGAAACAATTGCAGTGCTTAATTAAACTCAGTTTATTGGATTCATTAAGCACTGAACAAACTATTAGTAGCAAATATATTATTGACAGATACCAGTGATAGTACTATCTCATATTACACTGGTTTCTTATTAAATATCTAAGCTGAAGCTAGTATTTCTTCAACCGATTATAGTCTCTACAATGAGACTGTAGGAAATATCTTGTCCAACTTCTGTCAGTGACGATAAATATATTGGAAGAAGTTTTTGCTTAAAAGAAATCATGAGAACGGTCTAACTAATAAAATTCATCCTGAAAACATTTGCGAAAAAGTAGGGGAACTGCAAAGGCATTGCTTCATTTAAAGAAATAAATTGAGTGAGAAATACTCAACTTAATCTATTTCTCTTCGATTTTCAAAATAAGCGTATTAGTCATTAATCCTTAATAAGATAAGCTGTGACATACTGAGAAATGCGCAATCATCAACTTGATCTAACTTGAATCTACTTTATAATCATTGACGACTTTACATGGCTATGATTAAATCACAGGGAATCTAACTAACATTTCAGTTAACACTCAGATCAAATATAATGAACTTTTTAAGGGATACTATACAGAAAAGATACCGAAATTCGTCTCAGATTTCGATTTGAACCACAAGAAACTCAAAATAGTAATATTAATATCCTACTAAATATCATTATCAAGAGAGTAATGAATAAACCAAAGATTTTCGTATTTCTGTTATCTGTATAGATTTTTGAATAAATGTTTCAAACTATTTTTCTGAATATTTCTGAAAATTTTGAATCAAAGTACGATTTAGTTGACTTGCAACAAAAAAGGCTTCCTTTTTGCTTTGTTTCCATAAAAATTTCACTTTGGATAAGGTTTCCAATTAATTTATCATATAAGCTATGTTGATTGCTGAAGGTTTTAGGAACTATTTTTAGCTAAACGAAAAGCCATAACAAAAGACTGAAATATTTTAAACACACTTTAGGCTCAGCAGATTGAAGACAATTATTTGCCATTCCCTTTGGACTATAAACATTTTTCGTACGATTACCTAAAAATCGAAATTATTCTTGGAACTTCGAAAAGTTGAAGCTAGTGGTGACAAGACATAATAAAGGCAAATATATTTGTTGCAGAAAGTTTGTCCACACTGGTTATCAGTAAGAAATTTATCATTAAAGTGCATTTATTCGTTGTCGGTAGTAAACTACAGTTCTGAGACGCTTGAAACTTCCCTTACACTTGAAGTAATTTCTAGCACATCGTAGCTCAGAGCGAAATTATCGACTGTATGAGGTACTCTTATTACTCAGTCAAACTAATCGTAATTAAGTAATTGTACAGCTTATTATTTTTATTAACTTGGTCTACTAAGTGATTTTAATGTCACAGTTTATTTGTCAATCAAGTCTAATTTATCATAGTAACAAAAATAGTCTGTAATTTAATAAGTTAGTAACATTGAAGTAATTTGCGTAGACGATTTATGTGATAGGACAATGAAAATATCCCCAATTGCTTTTGTATTTTTTCAAAAGAGTATTTGTTAAGCAAGTTTAGCATGTGCAAAGTGTAATGACACCTCTCAAGTTGGCTAGTAAGCACATAATAGCCTTTAAATTTAATAGCTAATTTCAAGATAACAGCGAACTCAAACTTCTGGCTATATAAATAATTTATATGCAATTTACATGGAAAGCTCGAAAGAAACATTCGTGCTGGTTATTATAATAAAATCTGAAAACAGGCTTTCATATGAGCCACCATAGCTGTAATGTGATGAAATGATGCATGAAGATTAGACTGAAGCTTTTGAAAAGGAGAAATACGTATGCACGACCAGGATGGGATATCTTATCCAACTATTTCTGATTATTTTTGTTGATAAGTAATCAGTGTGTCAAGCCATCATAATACTTTTCTATTTATTTGACCTTACTACTACTTGATAGGCCAAAATAATCATAAGAACCAAACAGATTGGTATTTTACATAAAGAAAAATGTGTGAAAACTATATCAGAATTTTTTGAAAAAAGAAATAGATTCAGTGTGATAACCTTTACACTTACTGTTAATGATGGCTAGTAAATATATTTAAAAATGACCGTTGTTGTTGCCATTGTTGGTTGGATCGTCTCTTGATAAGGAAATATTTGCCGTAATTTGATTCGTTATCATGATAATTCGTGTTAACGGTAGGTAGAGTGCCATAGTCGATATCGTTCAATATTTTGTGCAAAGTTATCTCATCATTGCTAGTTATTCTGAAAGTCTGAAATTTATATCACCTTTTCAAAAATTTCAAATAAATAAGGGACAATAATGGGATAGAGGCTTTTTCTGACGTCACTGGTGAAATTAAATATTGAAGATTGGCCTCTCTATTGATAAAATATGCAAATGAAAGTAAACTTTCACAAAAGTTGCGTTTATTTTGGTCATTCGAGATTAGCGGAGTTAGGTAATGTTTAAAATGTCAAAAGAAGAGAATTTTTATGAACTATGATGCTAGATGATAAAAACTTACAGTGTGATGAGTTTTTGCTTACTTGAATTTTGCAACTAAAACAAAAATAGACAGCACTTATCTCAGACAGCCTATTATAAGTTCCTTAAAATACTGTAAACTGTCAGATACAAATTTTTTGAAGCCTGGTTAATAAATGTAATATCAACAAATTGAGGATCAAATTTTAATGGAACAATTAAAATTTGTACTGAATGCATCATTAAAATTTCATATTTCGTTTGGCTTGCAATCGATGAAAATGATATGCAACAATAATAGGTGCAAAGCTCTATAATATGGGATTCCATTTCAATGAAATTTTACACCGGTCAAACAGTCTTCTCGAAACTGCTCATCATCACTATGTCTGTTTTGTAAAGGATTCTGGATTCAGTGCATCCATATGAATTCAAGAATTCACTAACAATTTTAATTAGCTATTAAAATATAGTGCCCTTTAATGTGTACAATGAATTTACGCAATAGTATCACAAGTTTCGTAGGTCATATCATAATTTCCTTATGAATAAATTTGCATTTCAACAAGACAGGCGAAGAAACCTTTAAGGTAAAAATAAGCTGGGACTGTTGGACCAGGTAGGGAGAAAAAGGAAACTGAGACTGAAACTTTATTTATTGATTTCAATTAATTATTAAAATAAGCTAAGATAACAATTCATGTTTCGAAGTTATCCTAAATTTAAAATTCCAATACAAATTTGCTAGTTTCCTCACAAAAACACCGAAATCGTTCCTTATATCATTAAGAACTTTGTCCTCTTTGTAGGAGGACGAAAAAGTTAACTTCACTTATAGTATATTGAACCGAGAAACAGTACTTGGAATAGCACATTCATCAGAATCATTCTTCAAAGTGAACGCTAGTTAACAACTTCTTTTCTTGACGAATAGCTTTTAGACAGAATTAAATATCCACAAAACACATTTGTTTTTAAATATGTACATCCTGTGCTATAATTTCACAAAGAAAAAGAGCAATACAAGCTTTCGAATATTAAAAAGAAATTTTGGTGGAAAGTAATCAATTTTTTTTTCTCTTATGTAAACAACGCTATTTTAGTGAAAAATATCAAACTAAAATATTTAAATGAGATAAATTAAGCTGGAATCGAGAAGTATAGGTGAAATAGCTGTTGTGGAACATTCGTATAGATCTTTTAAAGTGTAATTTGAAAAAAAAAAAGTGCTGAAAACTCATCCACTAAAAGCATAATTTATGAAAAATTGTCAAGAAAAAACAGAATACAAACCAATTCATCCTGAATGATGTCAAATTTCATATCATTGAGGCTGTTAAATTGTCATAAGCGGTGCATCGCTTAAAAATATCCATTGAACAATTCGTCACTGGACAAAAACAAAAAGATAAGTTGACAAAAGATTAATTGGAGATATTTTTCTACCTCTAATTTCCATGTACTCCAAGTTATTCAAAACTTTGCTATCACAGATTGGTACATAAAAAATTAATTTCTTTGTTTCCTTTCCCCTTTATGAATAAAAGAATTGCAGTAAATATCTTGAAAACTCTATAATTTTGATGGAAAAAATTTAAATTAAATTGTTGTTACATGCTTTACATTTGAATCAATTATTCTGACATCTCTGGGTTCACTGTAGTAACATCACTTTCTTTTAAATAAGAACTGACAGGTATATTGCTAATTCATCAATTGTTATCATTCCAACAGTGAATGGATGAATGAGTGAAAAGCGAACTATGTATTGGTAGAATAATGCTCGGATAAGTTCATATATACGACATGAAAACTGAATGTCGTTGAGTAAGAATTCCATAGGGGCTATTAAGGTTGCAAGAAAGCGGAGATGAGAGGGAAGAGAGTGTAATAGCGAATTATCTTTTTCAGTTAAAATTGACTAAGACTAAACTGGGACTATTGCGTTAAGCGGAGAAATAACTGTCGTATAGCTTTCTAGGCAAATTAGCAAACAATTTCAACATTTCAAAAATATCAATCTCAAACAATTCCTCTGAAAAACAGAGGATAGCAGTAGGACAACTGTCATTGTAAGCTGTTAATTGAAGTAGGCACTATTTCCAGCTCTATCAGTGGAACTCTGCTCATACCCGAAATGAAATTTCTCTTTTTTTTTCTTTTTTCAGTTCACTAAGCAATTATTATGAGTGAGGACAGTCGTTTAAAGCAACTTTAAATAACTGACTTTGATCTAATAGATGTTAACATATTAATAGATGGCAAAAGTATTTCGAAATGTTTCTTCTTTGCACTTCTACAATTAACAATTTAATGAATTTATTTCAACTTAAAACATTAAACTTAAAATCACTCAGCAATACACAATTATAGATAATGAGATAATTACTCGAAGAACCAACTGACGAAAATCAACCACTGATGGGAAGTATACTCTATTTTTAGTTAGAATAGTGTATGCATAGGCCAGTATAATTACAAATTAGTATTACTCAAGGTATATAGCGAAAGAAATAAAAAAAAAAAGTTATGAAAAATAGTAATAAAGTAATGAAATGGTTGTTGACTATTTAAAACTTGCATTTACTTTTTTACAGAACAACACTTAAAAAGAATGGGAAATTTTCTAGAAATATCAAAAATATGTTGTCATGCAAAATGACTTATGATTGTCCAAAATATCAAGAAAGTATGCAAGAGTACTAACAAGCTGTGAAGTTTTTGGCTTTTGTTTCCAACTTAATAGATGAATTAAAGTTTGGAACCAATAACAGCACGATACAATATACAATTTTAAGTCCTGGCTATAGCCAAATTTGGTAAAAAATGTGGAGTTCGTTATATTAAATTAGCGACAAATTTATGGTAACAGGGCACTGAAGTCAACAAAGCATGTGCATATTTGTTAGACTTTTCTATGAAGCTGTTGTCGAAATTCCATCATAATTAGATATATTTCCTCTCTAAACTTTAACTTTTCCTTCTTCGGACCGCAAGAATGGGCTATTTATGACATGATAATATTTGTTTCAAGACAATACACAAGAATTAAATCTTCTTTTAAATTCTTTTTACATTCATTGTGCAAAGGCTAAAAAAGTTTTTGTATTCATAGCGTGAAAAAATTAAGAATTTTAAATGCTTTGTCCAGATATTCTTCCCCCCTAAGGTTCCTATCAATGGCATTATTAACCCTTGCTTACAAACATTATCTAATGAACAATCAATTTCTTAAAAGTTTGAGTAGATTAGACTCTTGTTTGTAGCAAAATAACTAAATTCTTAGTTTCTACATAAATACTTATTGATTCGCTTAAAGTAATGCAAGTTGCTTTGCAAGCGGATATTAATTTTATTAACATGCAGTCGATATCTGTTAGAATAACAATTGTGATTTCTTTCAATTCAATCTATGAAGTTACTATTTTACATTTCCCGTCAACCTAATCCCTCTAAGCAGATTCTTCGCCGATGCTTAGAACAAATTTACAAGCAAAATAATGATTTAGTGAAGATTCTTAGAGAGAGAAAAATTTTATAAAAAATCCATGAATTTGCAGTAAAACATTAATAGCTAACCTCGGGATATTTGATGTTGAAATTTCGCTTTAAAAATATGCAGTCCTAATTCATACAAGTTTCATTTCTTATTCCTAAAATTTTAAATTACATATGCAAATTTGGTGCTACAACACAGAGTGAAGTAATGTAATTGCTTTCATTGTCGGAATCCTTAAAATTTCTCTATGAAAAAAGTAGCAACATCTTAGAAAAAGCATGGGAAGTTAGGAAATCAATTTTTTTGCCGTGCATAAAAGTTGTTGATTTTTTTCGATATGAATTCATAATATGTTGCAAGAAAAAGAAGAAAATTTAATAATAATTCTGAATGTTTGGAAGGAATAAAAGAGAAATGCTTGAATAATCCCTGTCACAGTCATTAATGCTGGAATTACAATTACGAGTGTTGGATTTTTTCGTAGCTCACATAAAACTGGAATAAAATTCCCAAAACATTGTTTGCTTTTTAATAATAAAGCCAAAGCTTAGTTACCGATTGGTGCAGAAGAAAACCCAAGATGATTTGTAGAAAGTAGTGAGATTTCCTACAAGAAGATCTTCAATCAGGTAAAAAAGATTTGTCACATAATTCGGAAAATTTTTTGGCAGCCATGGCACCTCTGAAAGACAAGAGTTCAGTTTTATCAGCACTTTTCAGTTAATTTTATCAGCATCACTTTACAGCAAATATAAAAGGCAAAGGTTTATTATTATGATTAAATGAATTGAGCATCTAATAAAAATAAATTAATATTCTGCTTTCAGGCTTGCCATGAATAATTATTTGTTTCGTTTTTCTAATGGCTGAATTGCGCATATCAAAAAAACTTCCAGCACCTTAATTTATTAATTGTTGTGTGCTCATATGCTACTGTAATAAGAGCAGTTTACAAAAATGATCGATGAGATGATATATGTGCAGAAAGCAAATGTTTTGTTTCATTCAACTAAGCTTTTGCGATCCTAAAATCAAGGAACTATTTATTGGTTGCTTTTTGATAACGATGTTTTTTGACAGATATATAGGGGACATAAACAGATTAGCCACACAGTAAATTTTAGTATCCATGTGGCCATTAAATCAATGTTAAAAATTTTAAAGTGATATTTTAAGTAATTTGATGAATTAGTACTTCATCTTCCTGATAATTCTAAAATAATATATAGCAGAATTTTAATTTTGAGTGGATGAAAAAGGCTTGGAAATTTTAGAAAATAGAAATTTATAAATGCCAGATTTATTTTTAATTGGTTGATTTGCTTAAGCTAATATTAACAAAGGTATAATCATTTATTAGACATTGTAGCAAGTTGCAGAAAAGACAAAGAAAAACATTAACCCAACTGAACAGATTTCATTTCAGAATACCCCTTAAATAGAATAACTAAAATAGTATTTAATAAAAAATGAACGACATTTGTCACACCGATGTGATATCAAACAGGTAAAATACATTATTGTCTGCGGTATAAAGTAATATAGATATTTCATTATAGCAAAACTTCAATTCTCATCTATTTGACCATAATTTTAACTGTAAGCATCAGAATAAACATGAAGGAAGGAGTAAAGGAAATGGAAACGATAAGCTGGATAATATTATTATCAAAAATAAATACAAATTAGAGGAGGGGATATTAAGATAAACAGAATAAATATAAAACTTCTCGCGTTTATGATATTGGACATTGCTGTTGCTTGTGATAATTATTATGGACTAATATTTATTTGTTTGTTTCTGGCATTATTATTATTATCTGTTCTCAATTTATCCATCCTTTTTAAACTTTTATTGCATTTCCATATTTTTCAATCTCAATAGTATTATTTCGACAATACAGTTTGATTAGTGCTGATTTGCTCACAAAGAATATCAGGCAGTGTCTTTAATGGTTCCCTATTGCTTATTATTTTTAAATAAAGCACAGTCGATATACAATACTTTTCAATATTACTAGATATGCTGGTCTGATAAAAGCGGTTGAGCTTTCATAGTATGGTAGTTGAAATATTAAAACTAACTAATTGTAACCATATTTTTCTTCAAGGCTACTGATAACAGCAACGGAAAACATCCACAAAAGCAGGATTGAATGCGAAAGTAGAAAATCTTTCTTAGTCTGTTTCAAAATTTTCATTATACAAATTAAATGTGTGTCAAGGCATGTTGGATTCAAATGTACTGGAAATTCCTCTTAGGTTTTATTCACAAAAGACTTAAAAGTTTTTGGATCATTTACGATTTGAATATTCCGCTTGAATGAAAGGGCAAGTCATCCATTAGATTTGAGACTTGATATATAGACTTAGCAATATAAGACAAACTTAGAAGAAAATTATAACAGAGAACAACTGATGGAGAAACTTTCATTGGATTAAAGCTCAAATTTGTTCCTTCATTTCTCTACTTCATTATTCTTCTTTTAGAGTCTGCGCTTATTAATGAGTGTAACTACGTCAGCTAAGTCTCAGTAAAGATATGTGGAAGTTAATAATTGCATTTCAGGTCCAAGCTTTGAAATCTTCCACAGTATTTGTTTATGTATTTCTATTCCTACATAAAATAGTTTTTCATTCTTAGATTGATGAAGTAATTTAAAAATATAGCAAAGAAAATGAAGATGAAAAATGTGAGGTCGAATGAGACAAAAAATACAAAGGAAAACGATAACTGAAAGGTTAACTTCCATAAAAACATATGTAATTGCCAGAATTTAGAAATTTCTTGATGATTTTTTATAGAACTGAATAATACTGGCATACCGACGACGGTAAGATGAAATAAAATGGCAACTGCAGTAAGGAGGAGAATTGCTTTCCAGCCAAATCCTTTCATTTGAAAATTGAAAGAAAAACCAGAGCTTATTTTTAATTTTAAGGAAAAAAGTTAACGTTTTAAATACGGCTTTTTGAAATGATGTTTCCAAAAAGCTTTTTTCTTCCTATGCATGCATGCATAAACTATTTGATATTTAATTTTGCCAATGCTTCTAATTGTCTTTTTTGTTGCTCTCTTTTTCATGACTAGCAATTTTCGTCCTAACGCTACTGAACACTACTTATCAGTGACGGTTTCTTTTACAAGTTTGTATTGCTTCATCAAGATTGGAAGGGTGCAACAACAAAAAAAAAAAGCGAAACAATAGAAAATTAGCAAAGCTTTTTTTAATGCTGGTAAAACTTCATCAGCCAAAAATTTTTGGTCCAGTGTTTTGATAACTGAGTCCAGAAGATTTTAACAGATTGAAACTTCAGTCTTATGCATAGTTCAATGTTAGTCTTGGCTATTGTAAAATTTATTCTTTGATTCAAGCGAAAAAAGAAGGACCATCTTCCATTGAATGTAAAAGGAAATCTAAAACGTGGCGACA